>JAGKTI010002535.1:12202-46102 GCA_018397915.1 Birgus latro
AGATAGATAGATAGATAGATAGATAGATAGATAGATAGATAGATAGATATTTATACGAGTATATATTAAGATCTGTAACCACTTTCTGCTTGCTCAGTTCAATAGCAGAGTATAGTCGGATCGAAAGTAACCAAGGAAGCCCATTCCTACCTCATTATTATTGCTCATTGAATCGTGCAACCACAGCTTAGTACTGGAGTTGTAAATGTATCCCAATTCCGTCAGATGAAAGCAAACCATAAAACTTTCTCTTCACGATTTAGATATCATCTGGAGGAAGCGAGAATAGAGTTAAGAAAATAATCGTAATTAAATGAAGATAATTTTTAACCTCTTCAGTACTATAGGTCTTTCATTACCTGAATAAAATCGTCTGGAGGTAGGCCGAACGTAAGACAAAAAGGAAATCATTGTAATGTATTGAAAAGGCTAACATCCCCTCGTATAACTCACACATAATTGTAAATAAATACGTGTATAGGTAAGGTAAAAAGTAAAGCAAAATTTCGAAAACTTGAATTACCCGTGACTTCAAGTGCGGTTCCATTAACTGGACACTGGTGATAATCAACTTTAATTATTTCCTTTTGTTGTTTCCATATCCTATCCACTTCATACTGTTGTGGAAGTAATGCGATGGTGGTGGTGGGGTGGTGTGGTTATTATTATTAGTAGTAGTAGTAGGATGATGATGATGATGATAAGTAATGCAAGTTATGATGATGGTGATGATCGTGTTGGTGCTATTGGCGGTGATCAGAGTATTGTATATGTCTTTCCAGGTATGTGCCGGAGTCTCCTCGCTGGCTGCTGTCGAAGGGTCGTACGGCAGAGTGTTGTCGAATCCTGCAGAGGGTGAGTCTAGGTTGTCCCCAGAGCCCAGGACATAGACAGATAGGTAAATAGGTAAATAAAATAAATAAATATAATAAAAACATGGAGAGCAGATTTTGGGATTGATTCATAAACATACGATAACTTTTGATACAGCTAAAGTTTGAGTTTGTTTTATGGACGAGGGAGGCTTCATATCGCTTTTTCCGTACTTTTTTATTTCCGCAATGCGAGGATGAAGTAATTCGATTATGAGAACAATTGGTTGAAGGTCGAAGATGCAGAGCAAGGTCAAAGACCACCCCTTACACCGATTGTAGGGCGCAAGTAGTAGTAGTAGTAGTAGTTGTTCCCTAGGCAGTCTGGCCGAACAGCCCCGAGTCCCTAAGGAAGGCCATGGCCAAGACCGAGCTTTCCCACAGAGCCCTCAAGGAGTGTATGTTGTGTTGTTGGCGTAGGTAATTGTGTGCAATGCAGTCTTCCATGATGTGCTTAATAGTATGGGGTGCTGTGTTACATCCTGGACATGCGTCAGCGACGGAGTCATCCATCCAGCCTCTACTGATGCCGAGGTGGACCCTGTCCTCACGGGAAAGATAGCGTTCGGAAGGATGGATATCTGGAGGCCGTACATGCAGCTGTGTGTTGTCTTTGAGTGACTGAATGGAACGGCGAGTGATTTGAGTATGAATATGCTTCTGGAAGCTGGTCTGAGGCGGGCAGGAGGGAAGAGATGATAGTATTTGTGTATGATATCGTGTGCTGGGTGTTGTTCTGATGTTCCTTGGTGTGTGTGGATGTGCTGCAATGTAGTGTAGTGGATGTTGTGGGTTTGTGGAGGCTATAGCGAGAATTTGGGTGCCTTTCATGTCTAGATGATCCTTGACTTTGAGGACTTTGGTTTCTTGGTGTAGGTGGTCTGTAGGTGTAGTAGCTGTGCAGCCTGCGATTGTTTTTAGGGCCTTGTTTTGTATGGTCTGGAGAGTGTTATAATGTGTTTTAGTGAGGTTAGGAGCCCAAGCAGGGCTTGCATAATTCATCACTGAACGTATATATTATTTGTATACTGTGGTGGTGGTGTCTTTGTTGTGTCCAAATGTTGTATGGGCAAGACTTCAATGCATTGAGTCTGGGTGTTAATTTATTTTTGATGTTTGTGATGTGTTGTTTAAATGACATTGATATATTGTATGTTACACCAAGGATTTTTTGTGTGTGTGTGTGTGTGTGTGTGTGGTAGGGGAGTGTTGTCTATGGTGAGGTGTGGAATGTGACTGTGTTCTGCTTTCCAGTTTGTGAGAAGGGTCATTGTAGATTTGGCTGGGGCTATTTTGAGTCTGTTTGTGGTGAACAATTCGTGTAGTGTGTTGAGGTAAGGTTGGAGGCTGTGTGCGGCTGTGTTTGCGTTTTGGTTTGTGCATGTAAGTGTTATGTCGTCTGCACAGGAAGCTTTGTGTATTTGTTGTGTATGGGGTGTGGGTATGTCATGCATGTATAGGTTGAAGAGTGTAGGAGACAAAACAGATCCTTGGGGGACGCCATTTGTGAAGTTTCTGATGTTCGAGAACTGACCAGCAAAAGTTACATGTTCATATCTCCCTGCTAAGTAGTTTGCCAGCCATCTTTTTGTGTTATTGTGCATGTTTGTGTTGAATATTTTGTTTCTGAGGTTGTGGCGGGGGATGGAATCAAAAGCTTTACTAATGTCTTGTGTGACAAGGAGTGTTCTATGTGGTGGCCTAGCTAAATTCATGCCATCAAATACTCTCTGTGCGAGGTCTGTAAGAAGCGTGTTTGTGGAGTGTAGTGGCCTAAAACCATGTTGTGTTGGGGCTAGAGGGGTGTGAGGTGTAACTAGTTGTAGTACCAGTCTTTCAGTGACTTTGGAGGGAGTGCAGAGGAGTGTGATGGGACGGTGTGAGGAAGGTAATGTGGGGTCTTTGTTGGGTTTGGGGATTGTGATGATAATGCCATGCTTCCAGATGTTGGGTATTATGTTGTGTGAGTAGCTGTAGTTTGATATGTTGGTGAGTGCTTGTATGCTTGTGGTCCAAGGTGTTTATGGTGTATGTTGCTAATGTGTCTGGTCCACAGGCAGATGGAGTGCTTGAGGCGGCTGATGATGTGCTCCGTCTGGTTGTAAGTGAAAGGTGCGAAGTTTGGGTCTGTGTGGAACTGTCTCTTACGTCGGACGATACGTCGGTCGTCACGATTGGGGTTTAGATGGCTGACATGTGAAAATTGATTGATGAGAGTGTTTGCTTGTTGTTTGTTTGAAGGAATGGTGTCTGTTGTTGTGATGGCAGCGTGTGATTGTGTACTGTTGCTGTTGGAGAGTGTGATGCTGTTTAGTGTTTTGTAGAGTTTGCTGGTGTTTGTTTTGTGATCAAGTGTTTAGAGATAATTATTCTAATTTAGTGTTTGCTGTTCTGATGTTTTATTGTTGAGTGTTGAGTTCTTGTATTTGTTGTATGGTGTCACGCGTATGTGGTGTTTGGGAGGGCGCAAGTTAAAATACTTCTTATTATTTGAAATGAACTATCAAAACGTACGCATTACTTGTTGCATGTTTTGTCCACAGAGGAGCAGTAGTAAAGTAGTGTAAGAGGTCGGACACACACACACACACACACACACACACACACACACACACACACACACACACACACACAGCTCTGGATACGCGTGTAGTTAAGCTGTTGCTGTATGTTGTAGATATCTGTGATCAATGGTCGTGGAGAGGTGTCGCGGCAGGAGGTGGAGCTGCTGCTCTCCACCAAACGGGATAAAGCACCACATCTGCACCAGGTCCTCCGCTATCCCATACTTCGACGCAGGATATTGAGACTGTTTATGCTGGGGTAAGCAGTTTTAACTTCTCCGTGTTATGATCCGAAACTTATTGCTTATACAGTACTTATGAATGTATTACGTAGGTAACGCAGTGCAGTGGAGTATTATATAAAATGGTTGGAAGATGACATAATTCAAAACTTTATTAATTAACTAACAGTGACGTAAATAAGACCCTGCCCAAAGGTATTTTGGTCGACCAAGGAATCAAATCCAAGACCTCAGTTATTATGTCATTAGAGGTATTATGATGGCAAAAATAACATACAAAATGGGGAAGTAGCTTTGCCAGGGTATAACAGTATAGTAGTATTATACATTATCATCCATTATTCCATTCTTTCTTCATACAAGAATATTAATTTCAAGTAGTTCAAGTGTACTACTAAGTGCTGGAGACGCCTTGGAATGGAAAGGGTAAAAAAGAAAGAGGAAAGGTTGAGACACATGATTATTTGGGCATGTCTGGAGGATGGACCCGGGGAGATTGGGGAGTAAGAGTAGAATTGTGAAGGTATACCCCTAACTTACTCATCCTGCATATACGAGTACTTAGAGTAGTTCATGTTTAAATATAGTGGAATCAAGTACAATGTATTGCAGAGGCGACTTGTTCACCTGATCCAGTATTGTAATGATGGCTATACACACCATGCCCAGTAACTGCTTCCTTAGTTAAGTTATACACCAAGTAGTTTAAGTGTAATCGTAGTGTAATTTAAGTATATTCTTGTATGTTTTTACAGGGGCGGTCTATACATTTCGTTCGGGGTAGTGATGATGGGTATAAACATCATGCCCAGCAACTACTTCCTCAGCCTACTCCTCCTCACCCTCATCCAGCTACCGGGCGACGCATTCAGCTGGGTCTTGGCGGAGTTCCTGGGTCGACGCTTTACAATTATCACGGGCATCCTTATTGCAGCCATCTTCTCCTTCACCGCCACCTTCTGCCTTCACCGTAATTTTTTTTTTTTATACCTGTGCGGGTTGTAGCGTGATGGATTGTATAATGTGTGTGTGTGTGTGTGTGTGTGTGTGTGTGTGTGGACAATATAACAAAGTTTTGACCTGATTTTAACGAAATTTAGTGGACGGATTGAAGGTCATTCATGGAATTGACCTGTTTTTCTTAGTCCAACAAATCAAAGGTCAAGGTCAACTTTAACAATTTATTGCAGTTTATACCAAAAAGTTTGGGGTAAGGGAAGAACAATCGGTGGAAGGTCAAGATCACAGGGCAAAGTTAAACGTACGGCCCTTAAACCAAGGTTGAGTGCGGGTGTTGCGCTTTCTGGATGTTTGTGTTTCTTTTGAGCTATCTTTTGCCCTTGCCTTCATCTCGAATAAACTCAACTATTTGCGCTATTGATTATGGTCAACTCTCTCTTCGCCAAAACCTTTTGCCCTCATCCTAAATATTTGATTCGTAACCGCTTTTGCCCATCACAGTATGTATTCTTCGTTGATTCATAACTACCTTTTGCCTCCACTGTAACTGTATTATCTGTTGGTTTCTTGCCACCTTTGCCTCCACCGTAATAGTTATATTCACCGTAACAATCTTCGGTCTTGATTGTGGCCACCTTTTTTCTTCAATGTATATATTGTATATTCCTCCAACGTGTGACCACCTTTTTACCTTGGTTTGCCATAAAACAAATGAAAGAAAACGTGAACCATTAAAACAACGGAAGACTCTCCCAAATTAATATTAACAGTATGGCAAGCCAAATTTCATAGATATCTCACGTCTTCAAAGAACTAACAATGTGACGATGACAGAAACTTTAAGCATTTATTCCTACTGAAGTCAAGCAATTTTATGCACCTTTAGACCGGGACTTATCGTTAAAATTGGTATTCACTAACCCCTTTAGTCCCTATGGCGCATTTGTCAGATTCATTCCAAACACTATTTAGTACCATCCTTTTGCCCAAGGGCGTATTCATCGTTCATTAAAAATAGTATCCATAATCATCCGTCCTAGGACGTATTTTTCGTTAAAAAGCACTGTCCATTAACCCCTTCAGTCTGTATAGCGTATTTATCAGTCATTAAAAACAGTAGCCTATGCATTATCACCTATGATCCCTAGGCAGTATATATCTGGTTCATTGAAAACAGTATCCATTATCACATTCAGTCCCTACGGCGTATTTATCAGATTCATCAAGAGTAGTATCCATTATTGACCTTCAGTCCCTAAGGCGTATTTATCAGATCGTGTTACCTGCAGCCCGATGACGCATTTTTCTGATTCTGGCTACCACCAGGCTGTTTCTTCAACTGCTGAGAGACCCATTAATCACTCAAGCCGTTTCGTTTTCTTTCGTTTCGTTTTTAAAGGCTCCAACATGCATGCATTTTTTTTTTTTTTTAGATATGATCACGTTTCTTTTCTTTTTTTTAAGATATGATCACGTTAGTGGTAGGTGGTGGCGACCATCATTCACTCACTTGATGTAGTGCTGCCTACTTCTTCCTTAGCCTTTATCATTCTTTTTCTGTGCCTGCCCTCCTTTCTTCCTATTTCTCCTATATTTCCTGTCACTTCTTACTGCTTTTCTTTCCTTTACAGGTGGCATTACATTGAGTGACAAGCCAAATGGTTTCCTGTAAGCCAAGAAACCATTTACAACGCTGGGTGGTAACCATATAACCAAACCATACGTGCTCCCTACGTGTCAACAAGTGGGTTGGTGGAGGGTTAGTGCCCCTCCCCGTAAAATAAATAACTCAAAGTCAAATAGCCACCCCTTACGGGATTATGGTGTCTGGCAATAGATAGATAGATAGATGATCACGTCATTTTTATTCCAGTTATATTCGTAGCCAGTAAGCAGGCAGTTAGCAAGAAAGCAGAAGGGAAGAAGAAAAAGCACTACATACAGTGTGGTCCATAAATAGGCCTATTGGTTCTTTTCCACTCCACTGGGTTTTTTTTTTTTTTTTCATGTTTTACGAGGACGGCTCAGTCAACGTTATTAGTGTGTAACTTCCATCATTTGTTCATTTCCTTCTCCCTGTCCTACGACCACGCCAGCGACACAAGATACCGTCAGTCGAGTTCCTGATGGAGCACTATTTTCGGACCACCCTGTACTGTGGAAATGTTAGCGCTATAGCAGTAGAACAAATGTATAAATGTTTTGCTGAATGATATCCGTGTGGTAGAACGATTATATATTGTACACAGAAAGCTTTGAAGGCTTGTTGAATGAATAATTGGATGTATGGCCCGGTTCACAGGGCAGTGTGGACAGTTCTACATTTGTGTTTTCGTTTTTTTTTTCAATTTTTGGATCCTGCCCACCCCTGTTTCGTGTGGAAAATATGGTACGATAAAATATGATAATGATAATGAGGATAAGATAGGGCTATGATAATGAGAAAGAGTTAAGATAGTGATGCAGGAAGATGTTTTGAACGAATGAGTTGCTGCTGCTGGTGATGGGTGTGGTGAGTCTAAAGATACTGGTAAGTGTTTGTACAGATGAGTTGCTGCTGGTGGTGATGACTGGTGTGGTGAGGCTGGCCTTAGCGACGTGTATGCAGACCCTGTACGTGGTGGTGCCGGAGCTACTGCCAACCCCCATCAGGGCATCCGGCTTCGGCATTTACTGCACCTTTAATTCCGCCACCATGGTCGTCTCGCCATACCTCGTCAGTGTAAGTTATGCTTGTATCTTAAACCATTTCCGCACGATGACGTCTTAGAGTAGGTTATTCTGGCCATCTCTGAACGATTTTACTCAGCTTTCTCAATTCCACCTTGTGCATCATTAGTGTAAGTACAATGTCATTCATTGGTTCCTAACCTGAGGGCCATGGTTATATTTTTTCAGAGGCTGTGGAGTAATCGTAAGCATATTGTCACCGATAACAGAATTTCATATTTTTTTCCTGGGGCAAATTTTTAGAAAAATCCTTTTCTGTCAGTCATCAGATACAAAACATCCCATGGAGGCAATGCAGAATGAATTGTATGATTTTGTTAATGATAATATTAATGCTAGTGAAACTGTGCTGCTAATGTTGCCGGTAATGATGTACACTACTGCAGCCTGAGCTTAGCGCTGGCTTCCGTTACTGGTCCATGCTGAGTTTCCTGATGGTGTCCCTGGTGGCGGTGACGACTATCCCTGAGACAGTGGGCCTCCCTCTGCCTCAGGACTTCATGGAGGCAGAGCATCTTGGTTCTGGCCGACCCCTCACCACCTGGATACACCACTGGAATCACCACAAGTACCGCAACAACAGGTGTCCTACACCCGCAGACTGGTCGCAAGATACTGAGAAACAAGACACCGAACCTCTGAAAACTTCGTCCTCAGTAGAAGCAATTAGTTAGATAAAATCAAGCCTTCTTGGCCTGTGATATGAGCAACTCTTAGTAACAGTGAGATAATGTTGAGCCCGTCATGACCCGCAGCACTGAGAAACGGGACTGAATCTCTGAAACCTCCTCCTTTAAGCACAGCAGTTAGACAGTGTTTTATAAAATCCTTTCAAGATGACACCATTTTATTTTAGGTAGCATACTAGTAGACGATATATCTACCCCTCGCCCTCTGCTTGACCTTACCAACTCTCTCCCTTTCTACTTAATTTGGCCCAGATTTTCGACTATTTAAAAGTTGGTTCACGTAGATCACTGGACGAAGTAACTATGGCTCTGCATCCTTTTCACAGCACTATCGTGAGCAGCATCATATTTCAGTAATATTCTACATTTACAACTCAGCAGTCAAGATGGAGAGATGGCAGTTTTTTTTTTTTTTTAGGTCAGGTTTTTTTAGGTTAGGTTTCCAGCTGTCTTTGAACTTCTTAAATCCTACGCGCGATACGAAGAAGCAAACTTTTGAATCTCAGAAATCTTTCCTCTCACAGCAGAAGAGGCTAAGAAAGATAGCAGTATTTTTCCATACCGTTTTTACACTAACTAGGCCCAGATTTTCGTCTATTGTAGCTGTAACACGTAGGCCTGGTAGAAAGAGACAGTGTTACCGCTGCACGAGTTTTCCATCATACCAAACCAGGCACAGGTTCTGCCTGATTTGGCTCGAGAGGATACTACAAGAATCCCTAACAGATTGCTATAGGGTCTCTATAGCCTGTGTGCCAATTCCACAAGATAACCATCAAAACTGCCTCATACTGATACTGTGATTACACATTTGCAGCCCTCTCCCAGGCACACATCAGCATTCCTTTCCAAGACACAACAGGATTCCTCTCCAGTGACATACATCAGCATTCCTCTCCGACGACACACACATAACGCTCTTCTATCTATATAAATAATCGGCAAATTCTGTCTGTCCGTCCGTCTGAAACCCCTCTAACTCGGGACACACTTGCTCTACATAGACATATTGTACTATTATACCATTTTGGAATCAGGATGATCCCGGGATTGAAAATCTGCACTTCATCTGGTGCTTGAACAGTTTGTGAAATTCTGTCTGTCCGTCCGTGTGTCTGAAACCCCTCTAACTCGGGACACACTTGCTCTTATAGACATATTATACCTTTTTGGAATCAGGACGATCCCGAGATTGAAAATCTGCTCTTCATCTGGTGCTTGAACGGTTTGTGATTTGAAGAACTCAACTCAATTGAAGTTCCACGGAGTCTGTGATTTGAAGAACTCAATTGAGCCCAATTAGCCCTCCGCAGGAGCTAGCTTAAGCGGACTTTTAAGCTAGTATCCAATAAAGCAAATAGGTATTCTTTACGGCTTTCCCTTTTCCATCACCTCCTCTTTCCTTTTTTCTTCACTGTAACGGACAGCCATTCATTACTCTGTTCAATTTTATCCATAACATCGTCTCCATCAGGGCACACTTCCAGTGCAATGCCTTTTGTATCCTAACGCTCTTGCTGTCTTCCTTCAGATCTCTGTTCGCCGACATTTCAGTCCCAACGTGACTGCAGGACAAAACCTTCAAATGACAGACCACATCCACGCTGACGGTCACGTGACGTCTGGATTATCCAAATCCAGCGGGGGTATCTGCCCGGGTGTTATGGGTCAGGGGGGTATCATAGTAGTACAGTACTCAGTCTGTTGGAGCCCTCTGATCACAAAATCTCGACAGGCCCCTGCAGCACCTACTTATACAGCTTGATCATGTCAGCCATTTCCCGTGTCCAACGTGATCATTTAAAAAAAACCATTGATGAGGGTGGGGTGGCGGGAGGTGCATCGGAGCACAGGCCTGGGTTAGGTGAAGATTGTGTAAAATTAAATAGGGGGCGTCATTAGCCTCACAGATTACCGCTGAATGTGTCATCAAAATAGCAACCTATAGCCTGTGCGAAAATCTCTATATCATCATCGTCATCTAATCCTGTGTTGCTCCATGAGGAGCGTAGGAGCCCAGGGTTAGGCAAGTTGGTCCTGACATTTAAGATGAGAGTGACCAACCTCACTCATCCCTGAGTGGCATTACATGAGCAGTAAACCCCAACCATCCCTTGGATATAAACCTACACAGGCTCAATCCGATCAGAGCGCCTTAATTACCCAGTAAACCACCAGGAGCCATAATTTGGTTATATGGTTACCCGGCGTGGTGAATGGTTTCCTGGTGTACAGGAAACCATTTGGCTTGTCACTCGGTGTAGAGTCACCCATAGGCAGAAGGTAGAGGAAAGAATGACAGAAGGGAGCGTAAAGTCACCTGTAGGCAGAAGGAAGAGGAAAGAAAGACAGAAGAGAGGAAATGGCAGACACCCAAAGCAGCACTACATCGAGTGAGTGGATGGTGAACTCCCACACCTACCACACAGCAGCAAGAATAAACTACATAATAAACGTCCTTGGGTTAATGGCTACTGAGCGTCCATGATTTAAATGTTAGAAAAACTATAAACATTTATATTGTATTTTTTTTTTTTACCGGAAATTTCATTAATGCTCAGGTTTGGGTACTCTTTAAATATAAAACTTCAATATACAGCAAATATATCATCATATGGCGTGGCGAAACCTTACGATTCGACATTAGACTTGCGTAAGCAGCTTTGGAAAGAACCTAATACAGCAGAACTACACTCCTGATACTTTGTGTGCAACTTGGCTCATAGATCTCTTATGGAAGAACTTACCAAGTGTCACCCCAGCCAAAGTGGAAGAACTTACCAAGTGCCACCCCAGCATATGTTTTGCATTGTTAGCTATAAGAATGTATTTTAAAATGTTTTTAGATGATTATACTTTGATGGTGTGAGTGGGAAGACTGCTGAGTATTGTATATCGTATCATTTATAAAGGCTCAACATGTTTGCATGCGTCAGCCTTGGTCACCTGATGGCGGCTCTCCTCACTGCCCGATCTCTTGCACCCTCCCTGTCCAGTCCCTTATTCCTGAGGTTACACTCCGTCTCCTTGTCCCAGGTCTTTTTTGGTCTGCCCCGCAACCCTACCCCCAGTGTTCACCCTTTTCTCCTTCCGCACCCAGTTGTCATCCGCCACCCTCTCAACATGACCAAACCATCTCATTTTATCCCTCCACATCATAACATCAATACTTCATCTCAACCCATGTCCTAGTCCTAGCCCCCCAGGCCTCATAATCAAGAATGTACTACACATCCATCTCATCACTGTAACTTCTGTACATTTGAGCATATGAATATCCTCTTCCTTTACTGCCCAGTTCTCACTACCATATACACACTCCTAACATGTCGTATACAAAAATCCCTTCGCAATGAAGGAAGGATGGAATAATGAAGAATTAGCACTAAGCCACAATATGGCTATATGGTACTGTAAGAGTAGAGAGAAAGTAAAAGCCGGAAGAAACACGGAAATACCAAGAAGAAAGGTAGGACAGAAGAGCAGAGGAGGACAATAAGGAGAGAAGGACTGGAGACAGAAAGTCCCCTTTTAGTCGCCCCACGACAAGCAGGGATACTAAGGAAGTATTCTTTCCCCCCCCTCCCCTGGGGGAACCCCCTTAAGCATGGGGGAAGAGCTGTCTCAGCGTTAGAAGTAACAACTCCCTGAACTTTCTTCAACCATTTCTTACCCTAACCATAGAGCTAGTTCCAGCCTCACTTCCAGCAGATAACATGTCACCTAATTAACAAACTCCACACACACACACAAGCAGCTCCAGCGAGGTCAATCCTTTAACGGGCTGACAATCTGTACATGCTCTCCGCAGCACACCGCACACATGAAATCGACATTAATTTCGTAGCCTACCTTTAATACCAATGCATATCTTGTGCACCCACTTACCACTGCCACCTGGAGTCATCCATCAAAGCTGAGGAAAGGCTTCGTCGTGCTGGCGGAGTGGGTTGTTAACCTTACTGGAATTGCTGCGAATGTCCCCATACCACAGCAACTTGACAAGTTTTGGACATCGCCGGCCAACCTAAGTACGTAAGTTGCAACAACTTGACCGCCAGCTGTCGTCAACTCCTGAGCTGTGAAGCTGGCTGCCTTGCTCAGCGGGTGCATCACAGAAGTGCCAGAATAATTGCTGCATGCAGGCAGATCATCAGTCCCACCGTCTATGACAATCTATTAAAGCATTGACATGTGCGGAAGAAGCTGACGATCGCCTAGTACTTCACTGTACGTAGGAGGTGGATTGTGGAGCTCGTCGGCTGCTGGTAGTATATATATATATATATATATATATATATATGTATATATATATATTACCCTAAGGCTATTTTTTCTTAAAATGATGGAAGTACTATATGTAACTTGTTGGTCAAATATGTTCGAGTTGGTCAGGTAAGGGGCGAGATGGTCAAATAAGGGGCGAGTTGATCAAATATGCGGCGAGATATTAGAGTTGGTCACTACTAAGGTTACCCCCCCCCCCCCTCCTCCGCAGTCACAAACTCCTTGGGCAATTCCTGATAGACACCAAATTATCTTTCTACTACTTTACTCGTATGTCAAAAGTAATGTCTTTTTGACAGGCGGCCATCTTGGTTTTTCGGTCTAACATTTTTTTTTTTTTTTTATATCACCACTATTGGGCATACTGAAAACCTCGTAAAGGGTACCAGAATTATCTGTGTACTACGTTCCTATCAAAATATATACACATTTTTTACTTTGTTCTGACCTGATGGCGGCCATTTAGGGAGAAAAAAAAAATACGGGTACGGGAGCACGATGGCTCAGAGCATCGAGCTCGGGACCGGGGGGGGGTCGCGAGTTCGAGCCGCGCCTAGGACTGCCGTGCCGGGAGGGGTAGCGCCCTCCTGATGATCTCATTGTAAGGTCTAGCTCGGGGGATTCTTTAATCCCTTTTAGTTTAGGAAAATAGCGGTTTCCGACTTATGTTGCAACGAGAAGAGTGTATGTGAGTGTGGTGGAGGGGGGGAAGGGAGGGGGAGGCCGAGGATGAGATGGAGGGATGGAGTGGAAATGTAAATGATAAAGGGGTATGTGAGCTAGGGGGAGGGCAGCGAAATGGCAGGGGACAGGGCGACATGGAGGCGATTTGTTTGTGGCCCACCCCTTACGGGATTAAGGCGTCTGGCAATGGATAGATTGATTCATGGAGCTAGGGGTAACCCATATTCAAATCAACTGTCAAACTCTATTCCTTCGGAAATGTATATTCGCCTCTGTAAACAGATCCAGGACTGTAGGGTCCCTTAAAATAAAGTGTCCTACGGCAGCAGTTCTTTTGACCTGTCTTATTCGTAGGACCGTCTTGACGAACAGTGGAAGGTATTTCCTAGTGGTCTTTCATCATTATTCGGAGTATAGAATAATTTTCAGGAATTCGTCTTTTTTAGCTGCATGCAGCCAGCAGTTTATTGACCTTGTCCTACTGTTATAGCGCGAACCGGTTAGTATTTCATTCTTAATTGTTCATGTTTACTATTGCCTACGTACCGGTATACGGCACTATGCTTGCTGAAAGCCAGTAAGAGCTGTTTGAGTTATGTGTACCTTTTTTTTTTTTTTTTTTTTGCATTCATACTAGTAATACAAAACCACTTTTGTTTCAACAAAATTATAACCGCAAGGTAAGTGTCGTAGCAAGCGTACTGCATCATGCGAAGTTGTTTGTTTGACATATCTACAATGACCGCGCAATAGAACGTTTCTTTGTCATCCTTGGTAAGTTACATGTACATCAGTGTTTTCCTGTTTGAATGTAATACTTACAGGTATATTTCACGAATACAAAACAATTATCAGTAAGTTAAACCAGTGGAAACATGACGAGTCATACAATTTTTAATACCAAAAATAAATCGCACATAGAGATTTTGTGGTACATAACTATTTCAGTGAGCATATTATATCAGATTACTGTTTTTAGCATTAATTTCAATGTCAAGGAATTCTTTCGCCACTTTGTCAGGTCCAGAATCATGACAACAATCGGTGGTCAAAGATGTTTTCATATTAAACATCGATGAAAATGTATGGAATCCAAACTATTTAAACAAAAGATCAAAGGTGGAGGAATGGCATCGATGCTTTGCTGTCTCCCACTGGCGCCCTCTATACACCCGCGCCACCTTGGCCTCTCAGTGTCCATAGTCTGTGAGTCTGCAGTAGTGAATGGAGATACCCACACCTCTAATTTACTTTCTTTGGGTGCTCATTTAAAAACGTAAGTAGTAGAATGATGGGCCTTTAAGTGGTTGAGATATCCTGGGTCCCTTGAGGAGCAGTTAGGTGGGTATAGGCCCCTCAAGAGGCAAGTATTTAGTCCAAAACTTCCCGCATATTCAGTCGCCATTTTGATCATTCGGACCCCTCCTTCTGTCAGCTGTCCTGTTTGTTAATTGCGTTTATGGGGTTTTCCATTAATTTAGGGGTTTTGCGGGACGGTACCGTGTTCGGCAGTTATTTGCCTGTATTCGTGTCAATGCATCTTGGCAAAACATCATTGTTGTTATTGTAGAAAGGTGAGGTAGTGAAGTTATTCTTTGTAGAAGTTTCCGACGACGTTCTAGATATTTTCATTATTCATAAGTCACAAGATCACGTACTTGTTATATATTGTAAATGTAATTAACAGCAGTAAGAGGAATGGTTATATTTGACGGCGAGACAATAAAATTATCCATTTTTAAGCTGGTTGTGACGCACAGGAAATGGGAAAATTTGGCGACTCGAAATGCCGTGCGATGATTAGCCCATTATTGATGTTTGATGGGTGTTCATGTGCCGAATAGGAAAAATAATGGCCAACCCAGCAGCAGTGTTGTATGTTTACATTAGATTGCTTTTATTGGTAGTGAAATTTCCCAATAATCAGACATATTAACGTGGTTGCTCAGAGGATGAGTTGTAGCCAGTCAATGTTTTTCCTTGTATTTCACTGGCTGAGATGTAATTTAATCTGTTTTATGGTTCTATATCCATTCTGTTTTGTTGATGTGGTGTATGTTTTTTTTAGTGTTTCATCTTGAAATTATCCATGAATGCTGAGTAAGGTGGAAGACGTCATTTTGCATTGAACAATAGCAGGCTTATCTTTTAATCACTTGTCAAGGGGGTTTTGTCAGGTAACAGTGTAGAGGAAGTTATTTTCATACCAACTATTATCAATATTTTTTATGTCCATAGATCTTAGCTCTTACCTTTGTCTTCATTGTTGTGGTTTTATTTGACGTAAGTAACCTAACCATTTCAGTTTCAAAATATTTTTCAATATGATGTGAATTCTTAGTGGCTTAAGATTTTCAGTCATATCATTTAGATGTGCTTTCCCAACATATACAGTAGCAAGGTACCCTACTGTATAGGCTGTTGCATAATTCAGTTTACAATATTCCAATTTTTTTTTTCTTCAGGTTGATTACTGGTATTTTTCTTCCGTGTCTTTTTCGTGTCAAGCAGTATAAGATAAGAGGTCACTTGGAAGCAGAATGCAATCATCACAGCTATAATGAGATTTTTGGAGGGTGTGCTTTTCCTGAATGTTAAATGTGATAGGAGATACCAGAGATTAGTTATTATTATTTATTTTTATTGTATAGTACCAGGTAGCTCCTCATGTGACTTTTCACCTAATATTGGTAATTATATTCCTGGTATTGATAAGTAATTCAATTTGGAACATTCATGTATTCCAAAGTAATTTATTATTGTGCAAAGCCATCAGATTGCACTACAAGGGTCATGACTTGAACAAAAACTCGTGGTAGTGTGTGTTTTGTACATTAGTTACTGTTAGTAACTGACTGCTTATGTACAGTACTTACTGTAGTTCTGATATGGTTCTTGCCTTACCACAGAATTAAATTTTTTGTTAATTTGACTGTCTTCTGTGATGTAACATCTTATCCTTCACTGAAAATGACAGTTTCTGAGAAAACAGTAACAGTATTAACATTACTGCTGGTGGGTCTGAAAGCCTGTCACCCATTCCAGCTCCTCCCTTCCTCCCCCCTTTTTTTTCCTACCATATGTGAATCTTTTACTGTATTGAATGAAATAAATTATTTATTTGATAGGAGCATATGGAGTTACATGGAGAGAGACTGACAAATGGTGAAGTGAAGGAGTACCGTGGTTTGGATGTGGATGTGATAGAAAATGTTAGGAGAAATGGACAGAGGTGGTTTGGCCATGTGGAGAGGATGGAGAGTGTGAGACTAATGAGGAGAGTGTAGTGAGTGAGGTGGAGAGAGGGAGAGGGAAGGGGAGGCTGAGGATGAGATGGGGGGATGGAGTGGAGAGGTGTATGAGAGAGGGGGGTGTGAACTGGGAGCAAGGCAGTGAAGTGGCATTGGACAGGGCAATTTGTTTGTGGCCACCACTTATGGGATTGAAGTATCTGGCAATTGATAGGTAGATTGAACTAATACTTAACACAATTGCTTAAGATCACAAATAGCCTTGGATTCAATTACTGTGATTCAGGGAGGGGGGAGGGTGTCACTTGTTTTATTATTAGTAAAGGGTTCAGTATGCTTGCATGCATTGGCCTTAGGCAGGTAATGGCAGCTCTCTTCGCTGCGTGATCTCTGGCTGTCTCCCTATTCATTCCCTCATCTCTGATGTCACAAATACCTGTATGCTCTTTTTAATTTCTTATAAACCTCTATATATCTATTGCCAGACGTCATAATTCCGTAAGGGGTAGCCATTTGACTTTGAGTTATTTGTTTTACAGGGAGGGGCACTTAGCCAATTATGATCTTGTAATGAGGACCACTTTACTATACGGTAGCTATTGTACGAAGTTAATTTGGCCGTCCTCAATGTGTATTACCACATACAGCTGAAGAATTCTTCACAGCATCTTTCAGAGATTTTGATGTAGTGCTGCCTACTTCTTCCTTAGCCTTTATCATTCTCTTCCTGAGCCTGCCCTCCTCTCTTCCTATTTCTCCCATCTTTCCTGTCACTTCTTATTGCTTTTCTTTCCTTTACAGGTGGCTTTACATTGAGTGACAAGCCAAATGGTTTCCTGTAAGCCAAGAAACCATTTACAACGCTGGGTGGTAACCATATAACCAAACCATACGTGCTCCCTACGTGTCAACAAGTGGGTTGGTGGAGGGTTAGTGCCCCTCCCTGTAAACCAAATAACTCAAGAGTCAAATGGCCACCCCTTACGGGATTATGGCGTCTGGCAATAGATAGATAGATAGATCTTTCAGAGATTTTCTGCAGAGAAAATTGGATCATCTGTTCATTTAGGCATAACATTGGTCAAAGTATTCATTATTTTTTAAATTACTGTACCTCATTGTTCTTACTGATGACAGGAATTCTGTAATCCCTCAGTTGCAGTTGTCTGTTAATTTGACTGCAGGTGTAGAATGTTGCTTCATCATAGAACATGACCTGGTTGGGGTACATGAGATTATTATGCATACTGTGGATTATGTGCACTGCATAATTTCTCCTTTAAGTAGGGTAATCGTGTGGTGTAAATTGAAAACCAGGTGAAGCATATACTGTACAGTACTATGGTGCCATGTTTGTTTAGATATTAGCTAGCCTACAGTAAAAGTCCTCCAATCCGACCACCAGTAATCCGAGTATCCTAATACTCCAAATTGTTCAAGGTGATTTTTTTTTTTTTTTTTTTTAAGGATTTATCTGGCTTGGACTTGCCATGGAATTGGATGTATCTGCCAGCAACTATCCACTTGCACTTCTATGCATTTCCGGTGAATAAAACAATAACCCATATCAGTTTATGAGTTTATTTAATGGTCATGTATATACATATTTCTACAGTAATATTTTCAAAGGTCCCTTCCAATAATCTGAAAAAACCACTAGTCTGAAAGACCCTCGGTCCCCTGTGATTTGGATTACAGGACTTTTACAGTATATGGCATATATACAGTATAAAGAGGAAAGAGGAAACTACAACCATGTGTGCACAGTTTTATGCACTGTTGAATGTGGCACTTGCAATTTGGTACTGGCAGAATGGATAGCCTTTCTTGGGCTTCTTGGGGGAGGGGGTGGAGATCCTCTTTTGATGACTGGGTGAACAATTTTTTCAAGACACTGTTGGTCTCATTTCCAATCTGTGTGCAGTTCTCTTTGGGATGGTGATTCATTGCCAGATGGCAAACAGTTGTAGCTAAATCATCTGTACACCAAGATAAAGTACAGCAGTTGACTAGTATTTTCCATTCATATCACACATGTTGCATTTTTGTGTGGGTTCATAATTCAATCTGAATCAAAGTAAGACCAACCTCAGAAGCTTAAGGTACAGTAAGGCCTTGATTTAGTGGATGACAATTCAGTGAATTTCAAATTTAATGGACATGGTCAAATAAATTTAAATTTAGTTAAGTATTCATCCACACAGTCAGATTTCAAACAGCAAAAGCAAGATCACAGTATTCAAACTTTTTTCACTTGGACAGAAATACCCCAGAAATTTCCAGATGACATGATCTTGTTTGCATGCAAAATCAGTCCAGCTGCATAGACAGTTTTACTCTTTTTTTTTTTAGTAAAAACCCCCAAAAAAAGATTTTTTTTTTTTTTTTTTTTTTTTTTTTTAGCTAATGCAAGGAAGAAGGAACCAAAGGCCAGGAGCCCACAAACCATTCCTCCCAAGAAAAAGACAAAAACGATACAACAGAGAGCCAAATTCAAGATACTGTACATTCATTTTGAGATGCTTGGACACACTGCATTTGAAAGACTGGAGATCACAGGAAGTAGGAAATACGGACAGAGGGAGGCAGCTCCAGAATTGACCTGTTGTATAAATGAAGGACTGGGAGTAATGGTTAACTCTTGCATTAGAAAGTTAGACAGAGAAGGGATGAGAGTTTGTTGCTAGACGGGCATTGCTCGCTCATTGTAGAGGTGGAAGGGTGCAAGCAGACAGTTCAGAGGAGCAGTGACCATTGAAGTAGTGATAAAAAAGAGATAAAGGTGCATCAGTGTGGCAAAGAGACATAGGTTGAAGGGAGCCAACGAGAGGAGGAGAATTGAGACAAAAAATTGTGGCCCAAGCCAGTCTGAAAAAAGCATAATTGTGATTAAAGTGACATCCAGACTTCCCCCAGCTAACCCAGACTTCTTTCGATATATTAGACATTAGTCCGGATCGCACCAATGGTTTTTAAATTGTTTTCGCTACCATTGCAGCACTGTACTGTATCATACATTCACTACAATAATCAAATGGTATAATATTTATTCTAATACTGTACTGTACATTGATAAACATGTCTTTTATTTACCGTATTGTGGTGAACAGCTGAAGTGGTCAGGCAGTCCGGACTGCTTCTGGCTTTATCGAACTTTTTCCAATAGATAAGAATTTTGTCCGGTAACTCCTTGATTCTCATAAAAGCGAATTCTAGTCTATTGAAGTCCGTTATATCAAGGTTTTACTGTATTGTAAATGCTGAAAGTATTTTAACTTTTTATTGATATGTGTATACTGTAGGCTACTGTTGTACTGTATATAGCTATGTTTATTACTTGAGCAAATATGACATTCTTGCAACAAGTTCTAGGTACCAGTATGTGTTTTCTTCATATATTCAACTGTACCTAGAAAATACAATAGCTGACAGGCATATTAAAGTTGAGTTTGAACTGTAAGTTTCTGTACATTCGGGTGCATTCAAATTTTCAGATGACTGTGCCAAATTTTTAAGTTGGTTAATTTTTCTAATTTTCCTTACAGTGCAAAGTGGATGTATGGTTAAAACTGTGGCATCTAGTCGTGCCACTGGGTGAGGGAACTGCCCGCACCAGTGCCTCACGACACCGCTATGACCATCGCAATGATAGCCAATCAGGACCACCCGCAGGAGGGGCCACCTAACACTCCACCACAGGTACATTTTACCTAACAGGTATTACAGTTTGCTGCTTGAGTGAGCACTTACTAGGTTTGCTCTGAAGGCTACCAGTAGCTTAATTTGTGTTGACTTTGACATATAACATCCATTTGAATCTAGATGACGTCATTTTAGTTTATTCATTGCTCTTAATGGACATTATTGTACTCATTTAAGGAAAAGTCTGTCATATTGAAGAGATTTTTGAGTCTATATCTGACCCCTCCAGTTTGAAGGACTTTCTTAAGTTAGTAAAATTGTCAGACGATGGCAAAAATAAAGTACCATAGCTGGAAAAGACATTCTCAGACTCAGTGGATGAAGGTGAATGAATGTGTTTTTATATACTGCACTAATACTGTATTGTCATTTGAAAAGTACTGGTAATGAAATGGTTTTGGCCTACATTGATAGTAAGATATTTTAAATTTCCTGCATCTGTTGAATCATGAATGGATGAATGATCCATTTTTCATAAGGTGGACAGCAAACCCGCAGCTGGTGTTGATATAAATATATAGAGCTGAAGGGCATCTTGGGATGTAATTATGATGATGTTAATTTGTGAATTTAGTGATTTAGAAGCTATTGTAGAGGATGAACATAAAGTGTCATTGTAGCATCTGTAGCAGAAGGGAAATACTTGAGAATGGTGATACTAGTAGGTGTTTCAGGTTGTTAGACCATGGATTGAAAATAGTACAAAGGGTTCATGATAAACTGATAAAAGTTATTCTGACTATATAAATTGCACTTTGGTTTTATGTTTGAAAAGAGCATTATAGAGGCAATTTTTAATTGCACATGCGGGAAAAAGTATCTTGGTAAAAATAAATGGCTATACTGTACTTAATAAAGACCTTGAGAAGAGTTCAGCAGGGTGCCAGGTTGAAGGTAATGTAGTGGTATTTTAAAAACTTTATTAGTTAAATATTCAGTAATATAGAAGGTGCAATGGAATAAGCATGAATGTGGATATTTAGAAATCATTGGCATTGCCTACAGATATAGGTTAGAGAACTGTGGCTGAAAGTACAATTCACGTCACCTAAGGTGTGGTTAATCGGTTCTGGACCGTGCCTGTGCCATAGAAAACCGTGTCATACAAATAACTAAACCTATGGGAAAAATGGAATTTGGTTCTGGATGTTTACCCAAAGTCTCCCTTTTCACCCCATTTTTCCCCACTTTATACACACACACACAATCAAGCAGTCAGTCAGTGCATGTATTACACACAAGTTAAACACTAAACAATAAATAAGAAAGGGTTTTGAGGGCATAAAATACTGTACGTACCTGATTCCAACGACTATAGTGCTTAAGTGGAAGGGGTAGGGTGCCATTTCTGTGGCACAATACGTAACAGTATTCTGTGGCACAATACGTAACAGTATTCACAAAAGAAGGGAGGGTGATCAGATAACAAGTGGTCTGGCTACACACTGATCGGGGTTTGAACGGTGGGCGAGGGCTGAGGTTCACTCTCCTGTCGCCAGGGGAATTTGCCTGCGCGTGTTTCAAACCTTGCCACACCCGTGCCATAGGTGTAATTTATGCCCGTGGTTGATTTTTGGGGGTCTGGCACCTTTCTGTGTCATGGAAAACCATGGCATAGAAGCACGCGCCTTAGGCGACTTGACTAGTTTTTTTTTTTTTTTTTTTTTTTTTGAGGTGTCATTTAGGTAGAACACCAGAGCAGTTGGGGAAACTGATTTCCCTCAACAGGGCTCTGGAAAGGAGATTGGCATCCTAGCCACTGCATTTCCATTGGGTGAGGTGCTTCAAGTCAGCAGTAGTGCTGGGCACAACATTTCACTGGGACAGTATAGTTGGGACAGTTTAGCTCCCAGATGATGTCCTGGGAGGTGTTGCCACTGCAAACAGGCATTCCATCTGTACGTGTGGCTGATAGTAGGAGATGGCAGTGTGCTGTGTAACTGATGGGTAAACAGGTGTAGTGATATTGGGAACTTTGCAATATTTTGATGGTTCTACATGTGCTTTTTGTATTAATCGCTTGAATCAGATTCTCCCTCTCTCTTTCATGGCTTAATTTGGCTTATGAGAAACTTTTTGAATTTGAATGGTAGGTAGCACTAAGTCATCTAGTTAGGAGGGAGAAGCAGGACTATCGTAGTGAGTTTTATATGTTGATGAGTTTATATCTGAGAGATATGATTAGTGCTGGTGGTGGCCCATACAGCCGTATTTTTAAAAATAATCCCTTCCCTAATCTTTCCCTTCCCGTCAAAGGAGTTCTGATTTTCATTGGTATCGAAACAGATTCCTTTGGAAGGGAGGGAAAACATTCAGGTTGGTTGCCCTGTTAAGCTAAAACGACCCATCCTGCTGATATTTGGTACGATGGAGCGTTAGATTTATAAACTACCATGATACAGTACATCAAAACACGCATATCTCGTGCTGGATAGTGATAGCACAACACATTTGAGATGTGGTAGGTTGCCACCACATTCATACTGTTGGTTTGCCATAAATGCCATTCTGACCAACACTGCAGCGGTGTTCACTCCTCAAGGCAATATTTTGATGATAAATTATATTCGAGGAGTGTTATTATCTTTAAAGTTGTTACAGTACAATGTTTGTAAATGTAAGAATCACTTGTTAACGTCCGTCTCATGCACTCGCATGGCAGCATTCACTGTTTTTTCTTCCAGCTGGAAGACATGAGCTGAACCTGTTGTGTGACCTTGATGGCAGATTTTCCTTTCCCAGGCAAATTAACAAGGAAAATATTTCTTGAAAATAATCCTTGTGTGACCCTGGCCATAATGTATAAGGTTTGTCAGTGTCAGATCATATAAGACTGGATGAATATCGGAGGTAGTACATCATCTGCTCTGTTTACATCTGGCTAAACATCTCAGCCAACATGGGTAACACTTTTAAAGAGATACAAATAGCACTTAAAAATCAGTATATCATTGTAAATCATATTAATAAAATTGTACAGTACCTTTCATCTATATTTTAAATATACAGTATTTAACCCGAGGCGTCCCGACAACGTATGGGTATGTCGCAACATTTTGTCATGGTGACACCCGACGATGCACCCATACGTTATGCAATTGCAAGGTGCATCATTTGCACATTTTTCAAGTTTCACAGGTGATTTTTGGTAGGCATATGTGGGAGACCTTCCTCTACCCGCTTTAAGGCGGGGATACTGCCTGGCCCTACCTGACCCCGCCTTCCCCCCCCCATGCCATTTTCTCAGCAATTCACCTGTTAGCAGTGACCTGGCCAGTAAAGACATGTCACGCCACAGTCTTTCCAATGACGAAATTCACGGTGAAAGTGATTCCTGAGGTGGAAGACAAAGAAACAAACAAGCTAGAGGAAGAAACAAACAGAAGTGATAAGGTGGTAATGTTGTAAAGGAAGGTGCCATATGTAGTAGTAGTAGTTGTTCCCTAGGCAGTCTGGCCGAACAGCCCCGAGTCCCTAAGGAAGGCCATGGCCGAGACCGGGCGTTCCCACAGAGCTCTCAAGGAGTGTATGTTGTGTTGTTGGCATAGGTGATGTGCAATGCAGTCTTCCATGATGTGCTTAATAGTATGGGGTGCTGTGTTACATCCTGGACTGGCATCACCGACGGAGTCATCCAGCCTCTTCTGATAACTCAAGAGGGCTGGATGATGCCCACATCTCAGCCTGCCCAGGTGGACCCTGTCCTCATGGGGGAGATAGCGTTCAGAAGGATGGATATCAGGATGCCGTGCATGCAGCTGTGTGTTGTCTTTGAGTGACTGAATGGAACGGCGAGTGATTTGAGTATGAATATGCTTCTGGAAGCTGGTCTGAGGCAGGCAGGGGGGAAGAGTTGATAGTATTTGTGTATGATATTGTATGCTGGGTGTTGTTTTGATGTTCCTTGGTGTGTGTGGATGTGCTGCCATGTAGTGTAGTAGATGTTGTGTTTTTGTGGAGGCTGCAGCGAGAATTTGGGTGCCTCTCATGTCTAGATGATCCTTGACTTTGAGGTCTTTGGTTTCTTGGTGTAGATGGTCTGTAGGTGTAGTAGCTGTGCAGCCTGTGATTATTTTTAAGGCCTTGTTTTGTACGGTCTGAAGAGTGTTGTAGTGTGTTTTAGTGAGGTTAGGAGCCCAAGCAGGGCTTGCATAAGTCATCACTGAACGTATATATTGTTTATATACTGTGGTGGTGGTTTCTTTGTTGTATCCAAATGTTGTATGGGCAAGTGACTTCAAGGCATTGAGTCTAGGTGTTAATTTATTTTTGATGTTTGTGATGTGCCATATGTTGATGTGTTTGGTGAGTGAACAACACTTATATTGCCTATATTATTGTGTGAAAACCAACATACTCTTGTACAACATATAAATTCGTTCCAGATAAATACAGTAATCTCTCTACTATCCGGATGACCACTATCCAGCGACCTAACTGTTCGGACATCGTAGGCTGATGGTCGAAACCCCAAAATCCCCCCAAATTGCAAAGAAAACAAAAAAAATCCCTTTTTTTTTTTTTTTTTTTACCGCGTCAGTTTGAATTTCCCGCACACTCCGACCAGCTCCCTTCCCGCACTACCCCCCTCCTCCTAGTTCTGTATCAACACTCATGAACAGTGGACTGCTGTCTGATCGTTTGCAGTATTTTCATTCTTGTTTAAATAATCAAAAGTCACAGTGCTAAGGATTAAGTGTAGTGAAACACTGGATTACTGGACATGCTTCAAGAGCAATTATGACCACTGTAAAAACCTTAGAGGTGGGGGTAAACAACAATCATGGACAAGTAAGTACATTGTCAACTGCTAAATATTTTCCATAATCACTTCTAAATTCGCATTCTCTTGTTACATTTTATTTGCTTCATGCTTTGTGCCTCATATTTGAGTGCACAGGCTGTGAAAGAGGTGATTTTCTCAGTGCTTACCACGTCTCTTACATACGTTCACTATCAAGTCAACTGGTGAACATTTTTGCACTACACACCTCTAAATCATAATTTTTCTGGTTACACTTCATTTACTTCATGCTTTGTGTCTCATATTTGAGTGCACAGGCTGTGAAAGAGGTGATTTTCTCAGTGATTATCATGTCTCTTACATACGTTCACTATCTAGTCAACTGATGAACATTTTTGCCCTACACACCTCTAAATGATAATATTTTTGGTTACATTTTGGAGAGGATGGGGGAGGATAATTGGGTACAGAGGGTGAGAGGTGTTAATATTGGGGGAGGGGTTGGGAGGGGTAGACCGAGAAAGACATGGGATGAGGTCATTAAATGTGACTTAAGGGTTAAGGGACTGAATAGGGAGGCTGCCAGAGATCGAGCAGCATGGAGAGCCGCCATTAGGTGACCAAGGCCGACACATGCAAGCATGTTGGAGCCTTCAAAAATGAGCAAAAAAATTTTATTTACTTCATGTTTTGTGTCCCATATTTGAGTGCACAGGCTGTGAAAGAGGTGATTTTCTCAGTGATTACCATGTCTCTTACATACGTTCACTATCTAGTCAACTGGTGAACATTTTTGCCCAACTCACCTCTAAATCAAAATTTGTTGGTAACAGTTTATTTATTTGATGCTTTGTATCCCATATTTTAGTGCATAAGATGTCAGAAATGATCATTTTCATAGTGATTGCCACGCTTATACTTATTTACACTAAGCTGCCGACTCGTGAACATCTATGCCTTACTTACCTCAAAATGATCATTTTTGGGCTATAATTCAATGAATTCATGCTTTGTGCCCATTATTTATGTGAATGGGGCCTTAAACAAGTGCTATGCATGTCCGGTAGGGAGGTAGGTAGGTGGTTTTCTGATATGTTAGGTTAGGTTAGGGTCAAGAATATCCGGTGCAGTTGATGAACAGTGAACACCTTTGCCATACCTAACTCTTTTTCTGGTAACAGTTTATTTATTTGATGCTTTGTATCCCATATTTTAGTGCATAAGATGTGAGAAATGATCATTTTCATTGTGATTGCCACATCCGATACTTATTTACACAAAGCTGCCAACTCGTTAACATCTATGCCTTACTTTCCTCAAAATCATCATTTTTGGGTTAAAATTCAATGAACTCATGCTTTGTGTCCATTATTTAATGCATATGGTGTGAGAAAGGGTGATTTTCATAGTGATTTCCATGTCTGATACTTACACTTGCTGGCAAGTTGTGAGCACCTATGCCTTACTCACCTCTAAATTATCATTTTTTGGTTAAAATTCAGTTAATTCATGCTTTGTGTGCATTGTTTATGTGAAAGGGGACTTAAATAAGTGCTATGCATGTCCGGTAGGGAGATAGGTAGGTAGTTTTCTGATTTAGGTTAGGTTAGGTTAGAGTTATGAATGACCAGTGCTGGAGCTTCAGGGGCACTATCCGGACAAGACCACTTTCCGGACATGCCTTTGGCTCTATTACATCGGATAGTGGGAAGATTACTGTAAATAGATACGTAATTTAAAGTGGCTTGAATTCATTACCTCATAGTTCGTTTTCTTTGAAGCTAGGTACCCTCATAGAGCATGAAAAGGTAAGGGTGACTCTCACCTGTAGCAACATTCATAAGCTCAGGAGGGTGATTTCTCTATGAATTTTCTATGTTTCTCACCAAAAGTGGAGGTTTGAGCCAAAAACAAAAAAATCCAAAATTGGTCGGGATTGAGGGGGGCCAGTGGCAGAAAATCGGCCGGGACATAACGGGTTAAGACAAACTACAAAAGAACGCACAAAAATTGCAAAGTGATTTTGAAGAGACAGGTCAGATGATTCCATCAAGTTCCAACAATTTTGGCTGCTCAAAGGTAAGGCCATGCCCTTCCAGCAGCTCAGAAAGATAAGGATTTTTTTTTTTAAATGCCAAGTCAGCAAAGGATGACCTGCCCATGCATCCGAAAGGGAAGGAATTATTTAAAAATATGGGTGTTAGATTGCCACCCCTGCAAGAATTGGGAGTAAGAACTAAGTTTTAAAATATTTTGCCTTTTTTGATAATTAGAGGGTCCTCACTCTTAAAGTTGTGAGTTATACACTGCTTGCAAAGAAAATGTGTTTTTCTATGGCAGTGTAACATGGGTGGTTGAGAAAGAAGGTAGACTGTGATAAAAATAGTTGATGTGTTATTGCATTTAGGAATTGGTTGATATTTACAGATATGAGGGGTAGTTCATTGATAGAAAGCAATAGCAGGGTCATTCATTGTGACAGGATGTGGTGGATCACACATGAGTATAAAAAAAAGTATTGTTGTAAATGTTACTGAAAGAACAAAAAGCTTTCACAGGAGAACCTGGACAAGGTGCTGATAGATTGTCTGTGAGCTAAAGGGATAATTAGGTAGCCTGCAAGGAGATTGTACCTCTTGGAGAGCTGCTGTAAGGCTTAAGGTTAATCACAACTTACCTGTGTCTGGATGGAAAAGGCCAAATAACCCACTCATTAAAATGTAGTGCTCAGATGTTTGTGGTACATGAATCAGGAGATGTGAAACCTAAGGTACAATCTCTACCCCCAGCCCCTCATCCTGTAACTCCATAGGAGGTTTGAGACTGCTTGCAGCAGTGATAGAGTTTGAGTTGCTACATCACTATTCTAAAAGTAAAAAGGCGAGGCGAGGTTCCATCCTCCATCTTCTGTTAGACATCCTAGCTATGTCACGCATGTAGTATAGGGATAATATTCTATGCTTTCTCCCTGGGAGTGTGTGGTATATCATTAGAATATATCAGGTAAAAAGTTGACCTTTAGTGTAGACTGAAATTATTATTACCCCATCTTGATTTCTATGCTTCTTTAAGAGATTAATACTTAAATATGGTGATAATTTCAAAAGTGTTTATGGAAAGGGTGTAAAGTTGTAGTTTGTCTTTTCCATCCAGTGAATTATGTAAAATAAGTTGCAAACTGACAGTCTTCACCGATCTGAGGTGAAATTACAATAGTTCTTTCTACATGACGGTGTATTATTTATTCCTAGGGTGGTGATGGAGAAGTGTTGGGTGAGGGTGAGAGTGAGGACCTGGGGGGTGGGGAGCCAGACTTCCCCATCGCTGCCCTGGCCAGGCTGGATGAGATGATCCATCGCCAGCGCTGGGTTGTCCCTGTCCTGCCTAAGTGTGAGCTGGAACTCCTCTTGGAAGCCTCTATTGACCTCTGCACACGTGGTAAGTTGTCGTTTACTCATCTAAATGTTACTGTAATGTGAGACAGAAGTTAGGGATTTTCATTACATTTCATTCCTTTGTCTGTATCATTTGTTGTGTGAGATGCACCTTTTCGTTGTTTGAATTGTATACCAGTATAGTTTTAACGTGTAGTGCATAGAGTTTCGTATTATTTCAGGGTTGGACACCAGGAGTGAAGCTTGCCAGAGGTTCTTCAGGGAAGGGTTAACCATATCTTTCACCAAAATTCTCACAGATGAGGCTGTGAATAGTTGGAAATTTGAGATTCATGTAAGTAAGCTGGATCAAATAATATACAGTATATAGTATAAATAATTAATATTTTATTTGTCAGGATTAGTTGTAGAGACTTATTTGTGCCCTTTTTATTAGACAGTCCATCTTCAGTCCAGTAACATCTTTTATACTTCATTCTTGCTTCCCCCAGACAATTTTTAGTCAGCTATAGTAATGTATTTACTCCCCCCCCTCCCCCCAGAGCTTAGATACATTGTTCACTGGTGTAGGGGTCTTAAACTAAATGAAGTAAGCTAGAGGTATAGTAAAAAAAAAAAATCATACTGAAGGGGTTGCAGCCACTGATTGCTGAATCCTGCCACCCTCAGGATATGCTGGTGCCACCATGTGAAAGCACCCAACCATCACTTGATGGTAGGAAGAGTACTCATGTTAGTAGAGCGGGGAACTAAGATTTAATAGTTCAGAGAATATATATATCTGAAGTTTTTTTTATAAGTGGTACCTCACCTAATTCCTTAGGTGGGGAAAAAATGATATTAGTATCAGTAGCAAAAGCAGTAAACAAGGGAGTGGGTCCACAAGGGTAGGAAAGTGATAAGTGTTGCAGAAACAAGAATCAGAATCAAGAATATGAATATTGGTATGTAATTGATGATACTACTATTGGACAGTTTGTTGCATTTAACTTTGACTGTGATAGTGGATCTGAATCATAAACATTTACAAGTCACAGTGGCTGTATGTACAGAGTTGCTACAGTCACACACTCATTCAGTGATTATAATTCATTATAATTTTTTTTCCTCTCTCTCTCTCTCTCTCTACAGCATTAGACTGAAGTTTCATAATTCTGTTACTGATTGTGGTAAGGGTATAGGGGAAAAAAAAAGGACCTCTCAGCCCAAGGATATGATTTTCATATTCTTCCTGCTGTCAAATATTATCCAGCTTAGGAAAGACTTTTGGATTGGGAGGAGTCTTCATTAACCCCTTATCTACATCACAGCTTGAATGAATGCAATTGTGGTATTAGCCAGAGAAATAGCAGAAGTACAGTACTGTAGTGAAGGGATTAAGAAATATGAAAAACAATAGGATTATGTAACAAATATATTATAACTAGGCAGTGTCAACTGTATTTGGGTGAGTGGAATGGTCACGGTTGATAATCTCATTTTGTTTTCAGAGATGTATCCTCAAGAACTGTGAGAAGTTGATAGAGTTAGTTGTCGTTAAGCTGCACCAAGACTGGTTTCCTCTACTAGACCTCCTTGCTATGGTGCTGAGTCCTAATTCTAAGTAAGTATTTAGTAAGAAACGTAATTACCCTTACTGGACCCCCTTGCAATGATGCAAAGTTGAATTCTAATTATATACTCAAAAGAGATTTTCTAGTGATTTTTTTTTATTTTATATATAGCTGTTCTTTCAAATTGCTCATTTCATTTATAACAACCTCTCTTTATAGTTATCAGTTTGTACTTCTGTGTTCCTATTATAGCCATAAATATTTCATAATTAAATTCTATCAAGGTCAGTAAAGCTGACTTGTATGTTTCCCCCATTTTACAGTGACAGTCTTTTGGAAATAGTTGTGATATTTTGAAACACATCCTTGTCTTACAGCTAGGACTAGTTGTATGTTATTGATCTTATTGACAGTTTACTTAATGTGTGCAGATTGGAGCTTAGTTATTCTGCTCTTGTATTTCAGATTCCACACCTTCAATGGAGCACGTCCTTCAGAAACAGTGCCACAGGGATCACAGATTCAAGACTATGACATTTATGCCAGACCTCCTGATCCACGAAATCCTCGGGGTTGGCTGGTTGATCTGATAAATCTGTTTGGCAAGCTTAATGGCTTCCAGATCCTCCTTGAAAGATTCCAGTCTGGCAAAAACCTTTCAGTGCCAGTCATCTGTGCACTCCTCCGGCCCTTTGGCCTGTGTTATGAGATGCTCACAGTTCCCACTATAGAAAAGTATTTCATGCCTATTGTAGTAAGTGTTACAAGTTGTTTGTTGTGAGAAGCTGTGGATGTTTTAAACCCTTGTACAGTCATGGACTTGAAAATATTGATTTGCTTCATTATGATAAATAATGAGACAGCATGCATTGAAATTCAAAATACTGTACTCTGATGTGATATTCGGTATTGAACAAACTTTTCAGAGTACTGTACAAAGTGTCAAATCCAGTAATTCTGTTATTTACCAAAATATTTTTTATGCAACAGCATGTTGTAGATATCACCTTTCCTTACACAGATAGTTTTTTTTTTTTTTTTCACGAGCAAATAATGAACTACCATTACCAGCTACTTTTTTGTATATACTGTACTATTAATGTTACTGTTGGCTGTTTGTTACAAGATGGTCTTGTTAGTTATCATCATTGTCTCGTCCAGACTTCTTTTCCCACCTTTGAGCCAAAGGCTGAATGAAGATTAGAAAATTTGTTTACCCATGTGTAGTAAACTTGAGATTGGTTATCTGAAGAAATAATGAGCATTTCACCATATTATAAGTGTTGCATGCTGCTTGTGAATGCTGTTGCCTTCTTTTTAACCTGCCACATATTGATTTGTCTTAAGACACTTATGGCAGAATCACAGGAATAGATTTTCCACTTGTGTCTTACAGGAAGTAGTACCAGCCTTCCTAGAAAATTTGACTGATGAAGAACTGAAGAAAGAGGCCAAAAACGAGGCCAAGAATGACGCGCTATCGGCCATTATCAAAGCCATCAAGTGCCTAGTATCTAGAGTGCCGAGCCAAGAGGAAACAGCCAAGAATCTGGAGATATTTAGGTTTAAGATGATACTCAGGTAAGTTTTAGTGTCATACTGTCCTGAAACCCTTAAATCAAATGGCAGCTAGTTTATGTTTTTTCATACCCTGCCTTACCCCATCCTTTTGTGGGAAGAAAGATCAGGTTGATGATGGTGGTTCTTGATATTCCAGACAGTTTTTTTTTTTTTTTTTTCACTTCATGGGAGACTTTTCAAACCTGGAGTTAGATATGGCTTTAAATCAGCCCCTTCAGTGCGAATATAATTGTCAGGTACAGTAGCATTCATTCATTCATTCATTATCCAATCCCATGTCGCCCCACAGAGGAGCGCAGGCGCCCGGGGCTAGGCAAGTTGGTCCTGACATTTAAGATGAGAGTGACCAGCCTCACTCATCCCTGAATGGCATTACGTGAACAATAAACCCCAACCATCCCTTGGATATAAACCTTTACGGTTTCAGTTTGATTGGAGCATCGTAATTACCCACTAAACCACCAGGCGCCAAAATTTGGTTATATGGTTGCCACCCAGTGTAGTAAATGGTTTCCTAGTGTACAGGAAACCATTTGGCTTGTCACTCAGTGTAGAGTCACCCACAGGCAGAAGGACGAGGAAAGAATGAAGGCAAGAAAAACAGAAGTGGGAGTGTAAAGTCACCTGTAGGCAGAAGGACAAGGAAAGAATGAAGGAAAGAAAGACAGAAGAGGATTGCAGGAAGGAAGGATGGAGGAGAGGAAAGGGCAGACACCCGAGAGCAGCACTACATCGAGTGAGTGGATGGTGAGCGCCCCCACAGTAGCAATTTAAAAAAAAGTGGCAGAAGGGAGTTGTTTTTGTTGTTCTATCTCTGGACTTATCAGAAAGTGATCCCAGTGGACAGCAAGCTAATTTTCACAAACCTTTCAGGGGACAGGGAGAGATTTAAGGGACATTTAACTTCACCTAAGCTCATGTATACTGCATTATAAAACCAATTACCTTATATACACCACCCAAATTTCTTATTAATTTCTGTTAAAATAGCTACACATGCCAAACTACATCAAATATTTACTGTGAATTGTATAAAACACATGAATATTTATCATATGACAAAGTTTTCTTAGGTTTATAGCTGAGGCAGAGTACATCTTGTGTTTTGTTGCTGATGATGCATTGATGCTGTTTGCAGGAGATATACAGACTTCTTCTTTTATTTTTTTATGCTGTTGGATGATGATAGCCTTAAATAGATGGAAACGTTTATCTTAAGTATATTGGTCTAGAGTGATGATGGTGGAGGATTATTGCTTTAATAATTGTAGGGACTGTTTAAAAGTAAATTTTGATGGGAGTTTTTCTGTACCAGGTTATTGCAAATATCTTCATTCAATGGGAAAATGAATGCCTTGAATGAGGTGAACAAAGTGATCTCCAATGTGTCGCACTACTCGCACCGTCATGGACCTGTGGAAGAGGAAGAGTGGCTCACAGCTGAACGCATGGCAGTAAGAACATAGCGCTTTATTATATTCTTTCTATTCAGTGATGTACAATAAATTCCACCTAATCTGGAGTCACTTTACCTGGAGACCTGCTTAGCATGGACTGGCTAACCACTCCAGACTCTACCTAAGTGAGCTGGACTGCTGGATGCTATAGAGCCTGCCCACATGTTTGCAAGCACTGACATCATAGGCTTTTTCATAACATACAGTACAGCACATAACTGGCATTTACATGTCGTGAGACATACATGAGTAGGTTAGAAAGAGGGAAGCACACACGTGCTTATAGCCAGCCATAGCCAGGTACTGTATCCGAGACAAAAACAAAGGCTTGTGGTAAATCTCTAGTACAGTCCTGTGGATTACATTTTGTATCTGCCAATGATTTTACTGCCCCCCCCCCCAACTTATATCATATTTCTTATTAAACTTACAAGTTGCTGTGGAGCAAGAAATAAAAACAGCAGCTATACATGCCAGTAATATGAGATAAAGCTGGAAGTGTTTTGCATTTTGTAGTGTGTACATGGCAATTGTTTTGGTAACTTTCCTCTGTTTGTACTGTAAACGTAATGATAGTTAAGACTTTGATGTTTGTTGTGCATTACAGTAAAGCCATAGGTAGGGAGAGAAAAGGTAATGTTTACAGAATTATGCTTCTTGAGTCTTTGGCCAGAGCCCACATGAGAGTTTTCCATCCTCTAGAATGCCTTTGATCCAGAAAATCAATTAGTATGGACTGGCTTTGCCTCAGTTAATATGTACTGGCTCTACCTCACTTAATCCAAGTTATATGTTACCATTTTTTGTTTTGTGCTTGCTGCTTTTTTTAAAAATGGGTTTTGTGATTTTAGTGAAAAATGTTATCAGATAATGCTCCCCTTCTTGTTGGGGGGAAAAAAAATGAACTGAACCTTAAACTTTGTAAGGTTTTTGTGGCAAAGGCACAATGCATGGAGAACTTAGTTATCTTTTTGTTGGAAAAAATGCTAATAGTTTCAACTTTAATTTTGTAAGACTGTCTTGTTACTTGTGAAGTACTGTGCATTGAGAAGTGTTTAGTTTATTTTTTATGTAGTTGCATTGTGTTAACTGAGACTTGGTATAATGGTAAATATAGTTGTAAAGACCCTTACATTATTTTGCAGAAGAATTTGTGAGTGTGTGTGTGTGTGTGTGTGTGTGTGTGTGG
>JAGKTI010002535.1:46519-65888 GCA_018397915.1 Birgus latro
TATACATATGCATGTATGTATATATGTATGTATGTATATTTAAATTATCTGTAGCTGGTTATAAGTCAGAGATGAAAATTACTTCATTCAGTTGAATCGTGTTGCAGGAGTGGATCAAGGAGAACCGTGTGTTACAAATAGTGTTGAGAGACTCCTTACACCAGCCTCAATATGTGGAGAAGCTGGAGAAGATCATTCGCTTCATTATCAAAGAGAAGGTGAGTGCCAGATTTGAAGGGAAGAAGGTATTGGAGTTATTGAGTTGTGTGAGGGAGGGAGGGAGGGAAAAGATAAGATACTGGTAATGGGAGAGGAAAAGGGTGAAAGGGTTTAACGTGGGAGGGAGGGGAATGGAGTCTACCTTCATATAATACCATGATTAATGTATTGACTTAGGGATATCCATAACTGAATAAGATTGTTTAGCATCAGCCATGATGAAATACTGTACCTGTTTTGTATTTAAATATCAATGACTGGAGGTCTTTAAGATGAGACACATTAGGAGTTCAGCTGAGAGATACAGTCTGTCCGTTTGTGGCCGAAACATCTCTTCATTTACTTCTTTGGACAGCTGAAATTATTTAGAATTTAGTTGTGGCTATCACAAGATTATTTTACTCTGTGGAGGAATGTGCTCAGCATTTACAGCATTAGGATAAACTGTCCTTAAGTTTTTCTTACTGGTGCTGAGGAACTATCTCTTACCATATATTTAACTGTAGGCAAACAGTGATTATGATAACTGAAATTACCATAGTTTATGAAAACAAAGCAGCCAAAAAGCCCGTTGTCGTATGTACATTAGACGTTGACTTTATTCAGCTTTAATGTAACTTGAGAATATACTGCTTACTGTTTTTCATCTGTGAACAGTTATGAATAAACAGGGTATATTTGGGTTGTATGAAGTTCTCTTTCCTGCAAAAATCTCCATGGTGCTTTATAAGCATATACTGGTTTTGCAAACAGTTACCAGTGTATGCAAGTATAATACTGTTGTATGGAATACAGAGATGGTTTGTTAGTTGCATACCCTTGAGTATTGGCATATAATGAACTGTTATTTAATGGTTAAACTTGAAAGGAATGCTGTGACTGCTGGTATATTTCATTTTAACTTAAAACATTGTTCCACCCCTCTTTGTTGGTTGTCAGGCTCTTACCCTAGAGGACCTTGATGACATTTGGGCAGCGCAGCACGGGAAACATGAGGCCATTGTCAAGAATGTACATGACCTTCTGGCCAAACTAGCGTGGGACTTTTCACCAGAACAGCTGGACCATCTTTTTGGTTGCTTCCAGGTGAGAACATGTCTTAAATAACAGGACACAGCCAGCATGTCAGAAGAGTGTGAAGTTTAAGTACAGTAACTAAGTATTTATATAGATGTATGAAGAAGCCCAAAATAGTTTGAAACCCCATTTTTAATGTGATATTTCATTAAGTGTATCAAATAAGTGTATATGGAGATAATTCACTTTTTTGTGTCTTGAAATGCTTTGAACATGCTTCCATGCATCAGCCTTGTTCACTTGCTGTCAGCTCTTCATACTCCACAAAATATGGTGGCATCTTAGGTCAGTTTCATAACTCAAGGGCCATTTTGTAGGACCTCGTCCCAAGGCTTCGTAAAGGATTACTTCTTGGTGCCCTGTCCACCATGTACACATGAAACATTTACGGATGTTTTATCCCATTTTCCTCCTCCATTCTCTCATGTCCAGACCATCTCATCTGCAAACTAAATATTGTACTGGTCAAAGATTTATAGGTAGATGGTTAAGCTTGTGAGAAGTAGACGGGATTCTGGTAGCTTGACTGATATGTTAATGATTGTGTGGCTTGTTTCTCCTTTTATGATGTTGGTAATTCTCCCCACTTTTATGTGCATTCATTCTTTGTGTTTGGATCGTGACTCCCCTTGGCTTTCTAGGCAGGAGTAGGAGTTACAATGATGGAGATGTATATGAGAGACGAGGGTGTGAGGTTTGGATCCTGACTCCCCTTGGCTTTCTAGGCAGGAGTAGGAGTTACAGTGATGGAGAGGTATATGAGAGACGGGGATGTGAGTTGAGAGCAGGGCAGTGAAATGGCAGGGGACAAGACGACATGGAGGCGATTTGTTTGTGGGCACCCGTTTTGGGATTAAGGCATCTGGCAGTAGATAGATAGATAGATTGTATCATCATCATATGTGAAAAAGTTGATATTAACTGATAGTAAGAGTTGATTGGGACTTTATCATTCATTCATTCATTATCCAATCCTATGTTGCCCCACTGAGGAGCATAGGAGCCCGGGGCTAGGCAAGTTGGTCGTGACATTTAAGATGAGAGTGACCAGCCTAACTCATTCCTGAATGGCATTACGTGAGCAATAAACCCCAACCGTCCCTTGGATATAAACCTTCTCTGGCTCAATCCGATTGGAGCGCCGTAATTACCCACTAAACTACCAGGTTCCGAAATTTGGTTATTTAGTTATCACCCAGCTTAGTAAATGGTTTCCTGGTGTACAGGAAACCATTTGGCTTGTCACTCAGTGTAGAGTCACCCACAGGCAGAAGAACGAGGAAAGAATGAAGGCAAGAAAGACAGAAGAGGGAGTATAAAGTCACCTGTAGGCAGAAGGACAAGGAAAGAATGAAGGAAAGAAAGACAGAAGAGATTTGAAGGAAAGAAGGATGGAGGAGAGGAAAGGGCAGACACCCGAGAGCAGCACTACTACGAGTGAGTGGATGGTGAGTGCCCCCACCTACCACAATCAGAATCACTAACTGTGCTCTTTATGTATGTGACCCCCATTTTTCTTTTATTCAGTTTGACCATAAACTAATTCCACGATTCATTCATACATCATCTAATCCTGTGTTGCCCCAAGAGGAGTGTAGGAGCTCTGGGATAGGCAAGTTGGTTCTGACATTTAAGGTGAGAATGGCCAGCCTAGCTCTTCCCCGAGTGGCATTACATGAGCAATAAACTCCAACCACTCCTTGGATGTAAACCTGCACAGGCTCAATCCAATTGGAGTGCCGTAATTACTCACTAAACCACCAGGTGCTGTAATTTGGTTAAATGGTTACCATGCAGTGTTGTAAATGTTTTCCTGTTTGTTAGTGCATATTGATGTTAGTGTGTGTGCTCGTGCGCACACCTTTTGCGTCATGAGTGGTGACATCACTGGAAGGGTCCTGCCATGTGCAGCTGCGGGCCTGGGCAGTTCGCTGTGTGAGACCGGTGAGTATGGTTTGCCTTTTCTGATGCTGGTAGCAGAGCGTGGTTTGAAAATAATGGCGTCGTATTCGACTAAATGGCCTCCAAAACTTGAAAATGATTCTGCTTATGAGAGTTGGAAAAAGGACATTGACATTTGGTGCGAACTGACAGACTTACCAAAAAAGAAACAAGCCTTAGCTATTCACCTGTCATTGTCTGGAAGAGCGAGGATGGCGTCTTCAGAAATTGATGCGGCTGATTTGAAACAAGAGAATGGTGTTCAGATCTTGGTGAAAAAACTAGACAGTTTATTTCTCGTGGACAAAGGATGTCGGCAGTTTGCAGCTTTTCATGAACTGTACAACTTCAGAAGAGCCGGTGATATGAACATTCGTAAGTTCGTTGCAGAATTTGAGCATGTTTATTTCAAATTTACGAAGCAGGACATGGCATTGCCAAATTCTGTGATGGCTTTTATGCTCTTAGCTGCATGCAAACTTTCAGACAGTGAGCAACAACTAGTGATGTCCGCGATAACTGAGGTGACATACGAAAACATGAAATCTGCCCTGAATCATATTTTGCTGGTGAAATTGGTGGGCAGAACGATGCATCGGTGTCTGCCAGGGAGGTGAAGGGCAAACCAGTATTTTGGAGTGACGAAGTTGGGGGTGAGGAAACGTTTTATGTTAGAGGTACTCGACGAGGATGGAGAATGTTGCTGGGTGGTGTATTACGTGATCGAGGTCGTGGTGGTGGCCGATATTCAGCCGTATCTGCTAGAATTCCCCAACGCTCATCCACCGGCAGGAGGCAGAACCCACTTGGGTCTGACGGAAAGGTATCGAGGTGTTTCGTATGTGATTCTAGATTTCTTTGGGCACTTGACTGTCCGGATGTTTACGAAAACGATGGCAGCTGAGAAGAAAATTCTGAAACAGTGCATCTGTCGTTATTTATGGGCTATGCGGATGATGCCGCTAGTAGAGGTAAGTTACAGACTCTAGTAGAAGAATCTAAGGGATGTGCTGTTCTAGACACAGAGTGTTCTACAACTGTATGTGGAGTTGAATGGATCAGTTGCTATCTAAGGGAGCTCACTGATTACGAACGTGAAGCTATAAGAGAAGAAGCGTCATCCTTTACGTTTACTTTTGCTGTTGGTGTCACAGTTTCTTCCCTCAAACATGTTACTCTGCCCTGCTGCATTGGAAATATGCGTGCAACCATCGTGACTGATGTGAACTTCAATATTCCCTTGCCGTTGAGTAAACGTTCCATGAAAAAAGCAAAAATGTTTAACTTTGGAAGTGACCATGTCACAATTTGTGGAACTACCATTAATTTCAAGTCCTTATCTTCAGGCCATTACTTGCTTCCAATTTCTTTATGACTAGGTTGTGAATTTTGTGAAACAGTCATGCTGGCATCTCTTGGGAGTGATGTAGGAAAAACTGCATTGAAGCTTCACATGCAATTTGGGCACCCAAAGGACGAGATAAAGATTGCGACCTGGCATGTGAGGGGTATGAATGATGAGGTGAAAGAGAGAGAGATTGTACAGGTGCTTGAGAGTGCGAAAGTGGATATATGTGGAATAACTGAAACTAAATGGCGAGGTGAGAGCGTGAGAGAATGGGAATATGGGTGGGGTATATGCGCAGGAGTGGGTGAGAATGAGAGGGCGAAAGAGGGAGTGTGTATTGTTGTGAGCAACAGGTGGAAGGAGAATGTAAGAGAGTATGGATCAGTTGGGTCAAGGATTATATGGGTAAGAGTGAAAGTTGGACTACAAATGTGGGCAATTGTGTGCGTGTATGCGCCAACGCAAGATCGTGTAAGTAGAGTGAGAGAAGAGTTTTGGACAAATGTGGAAGCCTGCTTGGAAAAGTTTGAAAGGAATGAGAGAGTGTTTCTGATTGGAGATATGAATGGAAAAGTAGGGAATGAGAAGGTGGATGGAGTGGTTGGTGAGTGGGGTGTGCCTGCAGAGATGGATGAGAATGGCAGTGCTTTAGTGGACATTTGTGCTGGGAGGGGGTTGGTGGTAGTTAATACCCTCTTCAGGCACAAAATGATCTATAGGTATACATGGCGAGTGGTGAGAAGAGAGGACCGGGGAATGAATGAACGGAAGGCAATGATTGACTATGTGTGTGTGGATGAAAGGATGAGAAGATGTACAATGGATACAAGAGTATATAGAGGTTGGGGGAGTGGACTTTCTGACCACCACTTGGTGGTGGCCAGAATCAGAGTCCAAACAAGATGGAGGAAGAGAAGAAGGGAAAGACAGGAGGAAGTATGTGTTACAAGGAGGGTAGAAAAGTTACAAGAGGATGGAATAAAGGCTGAATATAGAAGGGAAGTGGAGGAGCGATTGGGTAAATATAGATTGGAGCAGATGGAGGACGTGGAGGGTGTGTGCAAGGTATTCACAGAAGAAATCTGTGCAGCATGTGAGGTGGTGTGTGGGGTGAAGTGAAGACGAAAGGGGGTTCAGGGAACAGCATGGTGGACTGAAGAGGTGAGAGAGGCTGTGGCACAAAAGAAGAAAGCATATAATGAGTGGATGATGAACAGGGGCAACGAAGAAGCTGAGAGACGGACGAGAGAGTTATATGTAGTGAGGAGGAGAGAGGTGAAAAGATTAGTAAGAGAGAGTAAGAAGAGAGTGGATGAGGAGTTTGGAAGGAATTTGAGTGCAAAGTGGAGGGAATGTAAGAAAATGTTCTGGAAGGAGGTAAAGAGAGCTAGACAGGGTGCCAACGAAGTCAGTGGGGGTGTGAAAGATAAAAGTGGTAGATTACTAGTGGAGAAGGGAGAAAAAGTAAACAGATGGAGAGAACACTTTAATGAACTGTTGAACATAGAGAATGAATGTAATGCAAGTATAAGTGGCTGGGGAATGGCAGGGAGAAGGAGGGTTGTGAGAAGAGAGGAAGAAATCACCAGGATGGAAGTGTTGGAAGCAATGAAGAAAGTTAAAATGGGGAAAGCCCCAGGAATTGATGGAGCGTGTGGTGAAATGCTGAAGCATGGGAGAGAGATAGTAATAGAATGGATGTGGAAGGTGTGCAGTTTGGCTTGGGAGGAGGGTAGAGTCCCGGAGGATTGGAAGTCAGGTATAATTATTCCTCTGTACAAAGGAAAAAGGGAAAAAGCAGTGTGTGGTAATCATAGGGGCATTTGCCTTCTCAGTGTAATAGGAAAAATATATGGTAGGATACTTATTGACAGAGTTAGGGAAATTACTGAGGAATTAGTTGGAGAAGAACAAGGAGGTTTTAGGAAGGGAAGAGGTTGTGTAGACCAGATATTCATTCTTAGATCCTTAGTGGAAAAGTTTCTAGAGAAGGGCAAGAAGTTGTATGCAGCCTTCATGGATCTGGAGAAAGCATATGACAGGGTGGATAGACAAGGTTTGTGGAAGGTATTAAGAATATATGGAGTGGATGGGAAGTTGTTGAAGGCAGTGAAGAGTATGTATGAGGGTGCTAAGGCTGCAGTGCGTGTGGATGGCAAACTGAGTGAATCTTTCCATTTGAAGGTTGGATTGAAACAAGGATGTGTCATGTCTCCATGGTTGTTCAGTCTGTATATGGATGGGGTTATAAAAGAGATACAAGGTCGGGCAGTGGATGTTGGAGTGGCCCTAGTGAGAGAGGGCAGTGTTTGGAAACTCCCTGTACTGTTGTTTGCAGATGATATTGTGTTGTTGAGTGAAGACGAAGGGGAGCTGCAAGGCTTGGTAGATGAGTTTGGGAGAGTGTGTAAGAAACGGAATCTAAAGGTGAATGTGGGGAAGAGTAAAGTGATGGTCTTCGAGAGAAGTGAAGCCAGTGAGTGTACAGTGAGATTGGATGGGAAGGATATGGAGAATGTGAGTGAATTTAAGTACTTGGGCAGTGTGATGAGTAAGGATGGTAGTCTGGAGGGTGAAGTGCTCGAAAGGGTGCAGCAGGGAAGGAAGGTTGCTGGTTCGTTGAAAGCAGTGATAAGAAACAGGGAAGTGAGCATGGAAGTGAAAAAGTTGTTACATGACAGTATTGTGATACCAACTCTGACATATGGAAGTGAAGCTTGGACCCTGTTGGAAGGACAGAAGTCAAGAGTGAGAGCAGTGGAAATGAGTTATTTGAGAGGAGCATGTGGAGTCACATAGAGAGACAGACTAACAAATGAGGAAGTGAAGGAGTGTTGTGGTGTGGTTGAGGACGTGATGGCAAGCGTTAGGAGAAACATGTTAAGGTGGTTTGGGAATGTGGAGAGGATGGAGAGTGAAAGACTGACAAGGAGAGTGTATGTGAGTGAGATGGAGGGGGCGAGAGGGAGGGGTAGGCCGAGGATGAGATGGAGGGATGGAGTGGAGAGGTATATGAGAGAGGGGGGGTGTGAGTTGGGAGCGTGGTAGTGAAATGGCAGGGGACAGAGTGACATGGAGGCGATTTGTTTGTGGCCACCCCGTTCGGGATTGAGGCGTCTGGCAATAGATAGATAGATAGATAGAACATCGGTGAAATTGATTAAACTAATCACAGATGCAGGGATTAAAAGTTCAGAACTGGAGTGGACTATCAAGGCTGTATCTGATGCTTGTACGGTCTGTTGCAGATTTAAGAAAGCCAAGCCCCGACCCGTAATCAGTTTGCCCATGGCATCTAAGTTTAACGGAGCCATAGCCATGGATTTGAAAGCTTGGGGAAGGCATTATTTCTTAGTCCTTGTTGATTTGGCGACCAGGTATTGTAATGCGATAGTAATTGCGGATAAGTGTGTGCCAGCCATTATCAAAGGAATATTTCGGAGCTGGATTGTTGTGTTTGGTGCACCTGGAAAAATTCTTACAAACAATGGCTGTGAATTCAGCAATGCGGAAATGCGAGCATTGGGAGAGGCCTTCAATATCAAGATCATGACAACGTCTGCAGATAGTCCATGGAGCAACGGCGTCTGTGAGCGTCAAAATGCAGTCATTGGTGACGTTGTTAGGAAGATAATGGCTGATAGCCAGTGTGAATTGGATGTGGCCTTGGCATGGGCAGTATCGACAAGAAATGCTCTCACTAACTATGCAGGCTTTTCTCCTAACCAAATTGTTTTTGGTCAAAACCCTGGCCTGCCTAATGTGTACGCAAATGATCCTCCAGCCTTGAAACCTTCATCACCATCGAAAATTGTGAGAGACAACTTGAACGCTCTTCATTTAGCAAGACAAGAGTTTATACAGACTGAATCAGATGAACATTTGGCTAGGGCTCTGCAGCACAACCTACGTTCGAGTGACTTAAACGACATCTGAAATGGAGATGAAGTCTTCTACAAAAGAATGACAGTCATGAGTGGCACGGTCCCGGAATTGTAATAAGCAGAGATGGGAAACAAATTCTGGTGAGACACGGCGGTGTCTACATGTGAGTGCACGTGTGTCGTCTAGCTCGTGCTCCAGAGCAAGATACTACAGTTGAAGGTAGTGTCAGCAGTGATGAGAAGAACAGTGCTGTCCAGGAGAAGCCTAATGACGATTCTTTGCAAGTGTTTTATGACTATCCACCAGATGACGAGTCGGAAGATGGTGTGGTTCCGATTGATGAGCCTCCCACAGTTTCTTTTCGGATTAATCAGCCTCCCAAAGTTTCTGTTGGTCAACATATAAAGGGAATACATTCAGAAAGTGGAGAGTTGGTGTCTGGAATGATTATGAGTCGGGCAGGTAAACCCACTGGAAAGTACAAACACTGCTACAATTTAAAGAGGGACTCTGACGGCAGCATTGATTGGATAGATTTGCTGAAGGATTTTAGCGAATGGGAAGTGGTTGATGATGACGCAGAAATGCTTGTTCTTTTCAACTCTGAGGCTGTATTATGCGCCAAAGAAAATGAAATTACAAACTGGCAGAATAATGATGTGTGTGAGGAAGTAGATGATGTTGGGAAAGGTGCCATAATGGTTCGATGGGTTGTGACGGAAAAACTGAAAAATGGAAAGCCTATTGTTAAAGCCCGCTTAGTCGCCAGAGGATTTGAGGAAGATACAGTGGATCTCCGAAAAGACTCGCCTAGTTGTTCAAAAGAAGCAGTGCGTTTGGCACTTTCTTTGGCCTCCACCAACCAGTGGGACTGCTACACTATGGATGTGAAAGCTGCCTGCTTGCAAGGTTGTTCATTTACGTCCTCCGCCTGAATATGCAAATGGTAAGTTATGGAGACTAAAGAAAACTGTTTATAGCCTTTGTGATGCCATTAGACATTGGTATCTGCGCATAAAAGATCAGTTGTTGAGTCTCGGAGCTAAAGTGTCATCACTGGATTCAGTGCTGTTCTCTTGGAGCAATAGTGGCAAAGTCGAAGGCATTGTATGCATCTATGTCGACGACTTCCTTTGGGCTGGTACACATGAGTTTGAACAGCAAGTGATAAACCGATTGAGTCAAATATTCCTCATCGGCAGTTCAGAATCAAAAGCCTTCAAATACGTTGGTCTCAATGTCATCTCCAACATTGATGGCAGCATCCTCGACCAATTCCAGTATGCTTCATCTTTGAAACCAGTCACGCTGAGTAGACATTGTGCTGCAATAAAATCAGGGGAGCTGTCCGAGTCTGAGAAAATGGAGTACCGAGCATTAATTGGGCAACTCAATTGGATTGCCACACACACTTGTCCAGATATTGCCTTTGATGTGTGAGTTGATTGTGACTAGCAACCGAGCTACTGTAGCGGATTTGCTTAGACTCAGTAAGGTGATCTCAAGGGTGAAGACTGACAACATGAAGCTATACATTCCAAGAATGGGGCCGATCGAGGATTGTCATATAAAATGCTTTTCAGATGCCTCATTTGCCAGCCTCGTAGGCAGTGGATGTCAGGGAAGTTTTGTGATCCTACGAGATGCTAGTGAGGCAAGATGTCCTATATTCTGGCAGACAAGAAAGATTTGGAGGGTCGTCAAATCTACCTTATCTGCTGAGTCGTTGGCGCTGCTTGAATGTGCTGAGACTGCTGTATATCTCTCCAACATATTGCATTAGGTTTCTGGATGTGGAAAGATCAAAATAAAGTGTTTCGTCGACAACAAGAGTCTGGTGGACGCCCTTTACTCCTGTAGGAGCGTAGAAGACAGGAGATTGCACATTGATATTGCTGTATTACAAGACGTTGGAGCGAGGGGAGATTGATGAAGTATCTTGGGTGGGTACATCACAACAACTGGCTGATTCTCACCAAGAAGGTGCCTCGACTGAGCGGCTGTGTGCAGCAGTCAGCCGAGACTAGAAGGATTATAATACTTCAAGAGACATCACATATCTGTTTGTGGCCAAAGACTGGGTCTTGATAGTAATTAAACAAAAGTGTATGTATTAGATGCATAGTGTGTATTGGGTGTTGATGGTACTCACACAAAAATTTATGTATTGGATACATAGTGTGTATCAGACACTAATAGACCATCCAGCTTCGTCCTTGGAATCTTTTGTCAAATTAGGAAGAGAGGACGAGAGTGTTAGTGCATATTGCTGTTAGTGTGTGTGCGCACGCACACACTTTTTGTGTCACGAGTGGTGACGTCATTGGAAGGGTCCTGCGGTGTGCAGCCGGGGGCTTGGGCAGTTCACTGTGTGAGGCCGGCGAGTGTGGTTTGCCTTTTCTGATACTGTTGTTCAGTCACTTGTAGACAGAAGAAAGTGGAAAGACTGAAGAAAAGAAATATAGAGGAGGAAAGAAGAGAGGAAAGGGCATTCACCTGAGAGCATCACAACGTCGAGTGGATACTTTTTTTTTTTCTCTCTCTCCCCCCCAACCAAACTGTTCACATATTAGCTAAAGGTAATAATTCATCTGTACATTTACAGACAAGCTGGAGCCAGGCCAGTAAAAAGCAACGTGAGAAATTGTTGGAGTTGATTCGTAGATTAGCAGAAGATGATAAGGATGGTGTCATGGCACATAAGGTGAGACATTTTGCTACATTCCTAGTTTCATTATGCTCTGCCATATAGCATTTTTTCTCACTTTATTACTGTTTCAGATCAGGGAGAAAGAATATTGTCTCATTCCATGCACTGTACATTATTAACCCTTTTGCTGCAAATGGCATCTGTCATTACAGTGGGTTCAGACTACCAGTAGCATCCATAGATTCAAGGCTACCAAGAACTGCCAGATGAATTCTGGGGAAATTTCCCCTATGGGGCATCTCATGTGGCTCCCCTTGTGTGCACTCAAAAACTAATTTTTGCTGACAAAATGGCAGGATGTTTTTCTCAGTTAACTGTGCATTTATGTTGGGAAGTAATTAGCTGGTTTTGGCACTTAGCTTCGAGTCCGTAGTAAACATAAGCTGTATTATGGCCAACATTGGTATGGGGATTCCTTAAGAGGGAGCAAGCTATCATTTTTATGTATGTATGATTCAAAAGTTTGGAATGGTATTTCTGCTTGATTCTTAATGGTTCTCTGTAATTACAGGTTTTAACACTTCTGTGGTCACTAGCTCATTCTGATGATGTGCCAACGGAGATTATGGATCAAGCCCTCACAGCTCATGTCAAGATTTTAGACTATTCATGTTCACAGGCAAGTTACTAGTCATTTGAAGTAGAGATTTTCACTTCCTAGAAACTTCTTGGCCACAGTCTAGAATTGCACCATTCCTTAATGACAATTATTTTAAGCACCCTCCTGTCCATCATATGTTGTATAAGTGTTTTTGTTTACTGTAGGGGTACTATATTTTGTTTTTTACACTGATGGATGTATATACATATATTAGTGGTTGGTGTTGGAGTTCAAATACCTGGGTCCAGTGATAGAAAAGAGAGGAAATTGTGCAAAAGAAGTGGAAAGTAGAGTGACACAAGGAAGAAAAGTAGCTGGCACAATGAAGGCCTTGATAAGAAACAGAGGCTTGAGCGTTGCAGCTGCACGAGGCTTACACGAAGGAGTGTTAGTGCCAACTTTAACATATGGATCTGAGACTATGGTGTGGCATGAAAATGAAAAGTTGAGAGTTGGAGCAGGGGAGATGGGACTGCTGAGGAATGTATGTGTAGTACAGAGAGTGGATAGGATATGAAATATGATTCGTGAAAGGTGTGGAGTGAGGATGTCTTTGGACACCAGAATTGAAGTGAGTGTGCTGAGATGGTATGGTCATGTGGAGAGAATGGAAAACAATAGAATGTTGAAAAAGGTATATCTGAGTGCATTTGAAGGAGGGAGGAGGTGAGGTGGGCAAGAAGGTGGAAGGATATGATGGATGAGTGTGTGAGGAAGAGAGGTTTGGAAGTTGGTGAGGCTAGGGAACTGACAAGAGATTGAACTGGCTGGATGTATATTGTGAGGAGAAGCACATGGTCATGGATTTGGCACCCCTTTTTAACATGACAGCATCTGGATTGACTCTGTCGGATACGTTTATGTGAAGGTACAGAACATGGTGAATGTTTTGGGCATATCCAGATAGAGCCAAGATTCCAGGGCTTGAATGGCGAGGGAATGGAAGTGTGGCCCATTGGATTGGGCAAATTTGGGCTGTCTGGACGTTGTCTCTCCTCACCCTGCCCTGGGGTGGGAAAGGAGGTCCGGATGATGATGATGATGATGAGGCATGTGTGGATGAGCAGAAGGCTGTTCACGTTGTTTGATTAGATTAATGGTATTCCAGGATCGAGATATGCAAAAGAAGCATTGGTTGGATAGGTGCGTAGAGGAACTGAAGCATGACAAGTGGGTTCTTCCTGCACTGAAACAAATACGAGAAATCTGCTGTTCATACAGTGAAGCCCCTCCAAATTTTTCCCAACACCAGCGGCCCACACCCCATGTCAGTTACCGCCACGATATAATATCAAAGTTGCAAAACCAACATTCACTGGTGGTGTTGGTGGCAGATAACCTTACAACCTACATGAAGAACATCAGAATTGCAGCCAAAGGTTTGTTGCAAATGAACATCTTCTACTTTGAAGTAAGCAGTGTTAGATTCTATGTACAGTATTTATTGTTCAAAGATTCATTATTGTAACATAATATTAGAAATAAATGAAGGTCTCTCATATTTTATGCATTTGAATCTAAGCTCTGTGCAGAACAATGGAAGTATAATCACATGAATGTCTGGATATGATATGCTAGCATCCTGTTCTGTTAATAGTCTTTGTTTGGTATAAAGCCACTCAATATTTTTTTTTTTTTTTTTAATAATTGTTCATAAAATGTAGAAGTTTAATAGTATATTGTATTGCCTAATATAATGTGGACATCATAGTATTGTATAAGCTAAAAGTTGGCCAAATATTTCACCTGATCTACCAGTGCTGGGAAATGTTCTTAAGCTGAGTGAGTGTTGATATGTTTCTCTGCCCAAAGGTAGTGTACATTAGTTCCTTTCTCTTTGAAATGATGGATTGGGAAGAAACTAAAGGATATACCTTGACTGTTCCTGAAATTAGTGGTTAACCCTTTCAGGTATGCTTTTTTAATGTATTCCATAAGGACAAAAATTTGTGAAATTATTTCAACAAGTTGAGGTCATCTGAAGCTTAAACTCATACCACACTTCAGGTTTCAGATTTGCTCTTCACTCACTCAGTGTAGCTCTGCTCTCGGGTGTCTTCCTTCCTTCCTCGTCTGTCTTTATTTTCTCCATCCTTTCCTCTTCCTTCTGCCTATGGTTGACTTTACACTCCCCCTGCTGTCTTTCTTTCCTTCATTCTTTGCTCTTCCCTCGGCCCATGAGTGACTCTGCACTGAGTGACAAGCCAAATGTTTTCCTGTATACTGGGAAACCATTTACAACACTAGGTAGCAACCATACAACCAAATTGTGGCGTCTGGTGGTTTAGTGGGTAATTAAGGTGCCCCAGTTGGATTGAACCTGTGCAGGTTTATATCCAAGGGGTGGTTGGGGTTTATTGCTCACATAATGCCACTGAGGGAGGAGTGAGGCTGGTTACTCTTATCTTACATATCACGACCAATTTGCCTTGTCCCAGGCCCCTACGTCCCTCATGGGGCAACATAGGATTGGATGATGATGATGACAGTGTTTTTTAAGCAGACGAAGCTTAAAATAGTTCAGAACTTACAGTTCAAAGGCTGCTAGCATTATGAATAATGGGCATACTGCATGTGGGAATTTTACGCATTGAAGAGTTGAAGTGCCTGAAGCGGTCAGTAATTGTTGGCTTATAAATGAGAGAAGTATGTTTAATTTTTATAGGTACCAGTACTTTTTAGATACTGAAATTTCTCGAAGTAATTTTAAGGAGATGATATAAAAATATAAGCATGAAATATTGCTTTCTGTTTTCAGAAGATCCTGATCTGAATCCAGCAGACATTGTACCGGATGGAAGATATAATCACATATATCAGGTTCAAGAAAGGCTCAGTTTCCTCAGATTTCTATTAAAGGTTTGTAAAACTTGTATTCCAGGGTAGTTGCCGCTTTCTCTTACAATCAAACAGTGCAAAGTTCAGAAGGTAAAGGAAAGCTGCATGCTTCTTTCTTATACCTGACTGAGATTTGTAGCCCTTGACCCCTACACCGCGGGGTTGTCGGAGGTTTTCCTTGCCATTCCTGCGGGGATATTCACGCTCCAACTGACTTTTAAAAAAATATTTGCCAAAAATCAGTTATTAGTCCTAGAATATTATAATTACATATGCATATGGCACATACCTTCAGCTTTCTCCTGGGATTTTTTTTTTAGCACTCGTTGACTACAGTAGGACTTGTGGAGACTTCTGAAGTTGGGTAACTAAGTCTCCACTTTACACTTCCCAACATCCCCTAATCTGAATACCACTGCCAGATATTATCACTAGAAACACTATTCAGTGATTTCCAAGTAGTTTGGAATCTATACTAAAAAAAAAAAAAAAATGAAAGCAATGTAAAATACGAGCATGTACGAGCCTCCCACTCCCGCTAATTCGCTGCTGGTGTTCTGTCATTTCTTACTCATATAGCCACTCACACTTTATTATTTCTATTATTTAAGAGTGCTGTGTTGGGGCATGCAGAAGAGGTGTGTGGTTTGAGACGAGTGGGTGGTGGTGTAAGAAAGGGCAGTGAATGGTGGTGCGAGGAAGTAAGTATGGCTGTGGGTGAGAAGAGACATGCATATGAAGTGTGGTTGCAGAGGAAGGATGAGGTGTCATATGAGAGGTATAAGGAAAAGAGGAATAGGGAGAGATGGGTTGTGCGTGGTGCTAAAGTGGCAGCAGATGATAGGTGGGGTAGGAGGATGACTGAGAATTTTCAAGAGAATAAGAAAATGTTTTGGAAGGAGGTGAAAAGGGTGCGAAAGGGAGAGTCTGGGAAGGAGGAGCGAGTAAAAGCAGAGGATGGAAGGATGTTAATTGAGATGGATGCAGTAAGGAAGAGATGGGTGGAGTACTTTGAAAGATTGATGAATGTAGAGGAGAAAAGGGAGGCTGAGATTGTGGCAGATGGAAGGGTGCAAGGAATAGATGTGTTGGGAGAGTTGAATGAATCTCTGATCACGATGGAGGAAGTGCAAGAGGCAGTAAAGCAGATGAAAACAGGGAAAGCTGCAGGTATGGATGGGTGTGCTGTGGAATTCCTGAAACGTGGTGGAGCGACTATTGTTGACTGGTTAGTAAGATTGTTGAATGTGTGCTTTGTGCAAGGTATGGTGCCAATTGACTGGGCAAGTGCTTATGTGGTCCTATTGTATAAAGGTAAGGGTGATAAGTATGAATGTACTAGCTTTAGAGGTATAAGTCTGTTGAGTGTGGTGGGTAAGGTGTATGGTAGAGTGTTAATTAAGAGAGTTAGAGAGGGTACAGAGGGAGTGATTGGTGATGAGCAATGTGGCTTTAGGAGAGGGAGGGGATGTGTGGATCACGTGTTTGCTGTGAGACAGGTGTGTGAAAAGTATTTAGCGAAAGGTAAGGATGTCTTTTGGGCATTCATGGATTTAGAGAAAGCATATGATAGAATTGATAGGGAGGCTTTGTGGAATGTTTTGAGATTGAATGGGCTTGATGGCAGGTTACTAAAAGGAGTGAAAAGTTTTTATGTAAATAGTAGAGCGTGTGTAAGAGTGGGAAATACTGAGAGTGATTGGTTTCCCGTGAGAGTGGGGCTGCGGCAGGGATGTGTGATGTCGCCTTGGTTGTTTAATATTTATATGGATGGTGTTGTAAGGGAGGTGAATGCAAGAGTGTTAGGTGGAGGACTGAGTCTGGTGAATGATGGTAGAGAGTGGAATCTGAAGCAGCTGCTGTTTGCGAATGATACTGCACTGGTGGCTGATTCAGAGGAGAGATTGAGACAGTTGGTAGAGGAGTTTGGAAGGGTGTGTGAAAGGAGGAAACTGAAAATAAATGAGAATAAGAGTAAAGTGATGAAGTGTACAAGGTTGGTAGATGGTAGGAGGATGAATATAGTTTTGAATGGTGAGTTGCTTGAGGAGGTTGAGTGTTTTAAGTATTTAGGGTCACATGTTGCTGTGGATGGAAGAATAGATGCAGAAGTGAAGTTTAGAATGAATGAAGTTGGAAAGGTGCTGGGAGGAATGAAAAAAGTGTTTAGATGTCGTTCACTCAGAATGGATGTAAAGAGAAGGCTGTATGAGAGTGTTGTTGTACCGACTGCATTATATGGGGCTGAAACATGGAATATGGGTGTAGCAGAGAGGAAAAGTTTGAATGTAATGGAGATGAGGTGTCTGAGGAGTATGTGTGGAGTGACGCATATGGATCGAGTGAGAAATGATGAAGTGCGAAGGAGAACTGAAATTGTTCGGGAGATAGCTGATCGAGTTGAACAGAGGGTGTTGCGATGGTTTGGGCATATGGAGAGAATGGATAATGAGCGATTGGTGAAAAAGATAACTAGATCTGATGTGAGAGGTGTAAGGCTGAGAGGAAGACCACGAATAGGATGGATGTACAGTGTAAAGAGAGCATTGGATGTGAGAGGGTTGTCTGTTGAGCAAGGAAGAGTGGCTGTGCGTGATAGAAATGAGTGGAGAGAAATTGTGAATGAATAAATGATGATGCAGCCCTGAGGAGATATTCTCCTGAATTTTGTCTGATCAGCTGATCAGGTCAGTTGCAGGTAAGGGGCTGGATACGTTATGATGTGGCAGGGGTAAACCAGCTTTGCTGTCGGGCCCTGCTGCGGATGTCACTGACTTCACTGTGTAGTTGACCCTCGTGCAGTGTGGTGCGGAGAGGATCTGTCCCTTCTCCCCTTTAGGGCTAAGATGCGAATGAATGTGTATGAGTGGATGAGTAAATTGGTAGTGTGTTGACCTGTCTCGGCTACCTCCCTTTTCTTGGGGGAAGCAGCCTAGGTATATAGATAGATAGATAGTACTTTATTACACTTGTATATATCTACAGTCCTTTACCGCTTCCCACACGATGTTTAGTAGGGGTAGAGGTCACAGGGCCTTTTATAATAGGCAAAAGCGGCAGAAATGGACGGGTGTCATTTCACCACGAAGGACGAGAGCAAACTAGCTGTATCTCGGTAGCAAAGAGTTGAAAATGACAGCTCCTAATGTATATGCTAAGAGATAAGTCATAGAAAATCAAGACAGTACAAATAAAATAGGTACAGTAAGACCTCACTATAATGGACTAATTGGGGCCCAAGCCAGTCCGAAAATTGCAAAATTCCGATAAAAGCGACATCTGGACTTACCCCTGCTAATCCGGACTTTTTCAAATATATCAGACATTAGTCCGGATTGCATCAGTGGTTTTCACCGCCATTGCAGTATTGTACTGTGTTATACCTTCACTACATTAATCAAATGGTATACAGTGAGATTGGATGGGAAGGATATGGAGAATGTGAGTGAATTTAAGTACTGTACTTGGTCAGTGTGATGAGTAAGGATGGAAGTCTGGAGGGTGAAGTGCACGAAAGGGTGCAGCAGGGAAGGAAGGTTGCTGGTTCGTTGAAAGCAGTGATAAGAAACAGGGAGGTGATCATGGAACCGAAAAAGTTGGTACATGACAGTATTGTGATACCAACTCTGACATATGGAAGTGAAGCTTGGACCCTGTTGGAAGGACAGAAGTCAGGAGTGAGAGCAGTGGAAATGAGTTATTTGAGAGGAGCATGTGGAGTCACATGGAGAGACAGACTAACAAATGAGGAAGTGAAGGAGCGTTGTGGTGTGGTTGAGGACGTGATGGGAATCGTTAGGAGAAACACGTTACGGTGGTTTGGGCATGTGGAGAGGATGGAGAGTGAAAGACTGACGAGGAGAGTGTATGTGAGTGAGGTGGAGGGGGTGAGAGGGAGGGGGAGGCCGAGGATGAGATGGAGGTATATGAGAGAGGGGGGTGTGAGTTGGGAGCGTGGTAGTGAAATGGCAGGGGACAGAGTGACATGGAGGTGATTTGTTTGTGGCCACCCCGTGCGGGATTAAGGCGTCTGGCAATAGATAGATAGACTGTGCGCTGAAAAACATGTCTTTTACTTGTCTTATCGTGGTGAACATAGCTGAAGTGGTCAGGCAGTCTGGACTGCTTTCTGGCTTTATTGGACTTTTTCCGATATATAGGAGTTTAGTCCGGTAGCTCCGATAAAAGCGAATTCCGGTCAATTGAAGTCCGTTATATCGAGGTTTTACTGTAGTTCCAGGTGAATATAAATGTCACTCAGGGTTCTTCCCTTCCTTTCTTATATATACAGTTATATTACAAGAGTAGCTCATACTGCATATTTCATGGGGGAAAAAAGCAGGGGAAATTAGCGAACGAGTGCAGGTTGGATTTTTTTTTTTTTTTTTTTTTTTTTTTTTTTTTTTTTTTTTTTTTTGTGCATGGAAGAAGGAACCAAAGGCCACGGGCCTGCATACTGTTCCTTCCAAGAAAAAGCAAAAACAGTACAACAGAGAGCCAAATTCAAGATCCGTTCAATTCGAGATGCCTGGACACACTGCGTTTGAAAGACTGGAGATCATAGGAAGTAGGAAATACAGACAGAGGAAGACAGTTCCAGAGTTGACCAGTTGCATAAATAAAAGACTGGGAGTAACGGTTAACTCTTGCATTAGAGAGTTGGACAGAAAAGGGATGAGAGTTTGTTGCTAGACGGGTACTACATGCCCGTCGTAGAGGTGGAGGGATGCAAGCAGACAGTTCAGAGGAA
>JAGKTI010002536.1:0-51360 GCA_018397915.1 Birgus latro
ACCGTCCATATTGAATACATGATAGGGCTGTCTCATACTGGACTGGTGTTTGGGTATTAGCGCGAGTATTTTTATGACAGGTCGGCGGGTCTTCTGGTACGGTATACCAGTAAAGTCTGCTTTTATGAAATTCAAATCGTTAAACCGTTCCCTGCCCCAGCCGGGATTCGAACCTGGGTCCATTAGTACTGCAGGCCACCGTCCCCCCTCCCAACATCGAATAACTACCTAAATACTGACCTGACCTATCTATAATAACCACTTAATTCTTGAACTATTCCTAACCCAGAACAATTAGTAAACATTGATATATTAACCAAACTCATTATATCCACTCAGTTATTTTTTTAACCAACATAACCTGTAATACCGGTATCTACTGACTAAATTTTGACCTAACACAACCAGATCTTTAATAACCACCTAATTACATGACCAAACCACTCTAAATCTCCACCTAAATTAAACAAACCTACTTTACCCACTCTGTATCTTCACCTAAATTAACTAAACCTACATTACCCACTCTAAAACTTCACCTAAATTAACCAAACCTACATTAACCACTCTAGATCACCACCTAAATTAACCAACTTCACCTTACGGTATATCTCCACCTAAATTAACCAAACCTACGGTAACCACTCAACCTCCACCTGAATTAACCAAATTTATGGTTACCATTCCATATCTTCAACCACTCCAAACCTCCACCTGAATTAACCAAATATATAGTTACCATTCCAAATCTTCACCTAAATTAACCAAACCTACAGTAGCTAAATTCTAACTTGGCCTAAAATTGCCATCCCTCCATCTTGAATGCTCATTTGCAACAATTTATTAGCACTAGATTCTAATAATAAGCATAAAAAAGTGCCACAAAAAGGATGTACTGTACTGTACAGCTGCAGTACTGTCTTGTTCTGCCACTCAGCTACGTGATATAAGCTCCAAAAGGACGAAAATCAGGGCCAGGTTAAATTAAAACGAGTTTAGCTAACTTATTCTTGGCCTAACGTAATCTCATTCATGGTAAACTCTGAACTGATACATTACCATATCTTGCTACATAAACCAAGTCAATCTTGGCCTAACCCACCAATCCAGCCTACAGTAACCTCTCCTAAACTAAATTTTGACCTAACTTTACCAAACACACCAGCTACCGGTACTCCTAATGAAATCTACTTTTTTTCAGATGAACAGAAGGAAAAATATAGCAAATACAAAAGAAAAAAAACATACATCAGATTACAGGTGTCCTCAATTTATAAAAAAAAAAAAAATCTTTAACAGTTGGACTTGAACTGATGTGGATTGATGTTTGAGAGGAAACTAATACAGACCCAAAGTTAACACAAATCAGTCTTAACCCTACCTAATCAAAGTTCATGTCACCACTCTTAATTCTTAACCTACCAGGCTAACCCAACCTATAGCAATCATTACATACCAAATCAACAGTAACCACATAACTCAGTCTTGGCCAAACCTAATCCAATATGGAAACATGTAAATCTTAACCAAACCCAGCCTACAGTAATGACTCATAACTATTTTTTTAACATAATGAACAGAGGAAGGAAAATTAATTATATACAGAAAAAAAAACATAAATCAGATTACAGGTGTCCTCAATCCATTACATTCATTGACAGTTGGATTTGGACTGCTGTGGGTTACGGAAGCTTATCAGAGAGCCTACTTCTGACTTAACCTAACTAATTTTCCCTTAACCTACAGTGACCTAAGCCTTGCTCTAACTTATCCAAATTGACCTAATCTAACCAAACCTTAATTTAGAGCTAATCAATTCATAGCCTAACCAACGCAAATCTTTGCTTATCTAACCTACTTCTAACCCAACCTAACCAATCTTCCCCTAACCTACAGCGACCTCTCTAAGCCTTAAAAGGATTAAAGAATCCACGAGCTAGACCTTACAATGAGATCATATAGCCCCGCTAGGTAATAGGAGAGCGCTACCCCTCCCGGCACGGCGGTCCCAGGAGCGGTTCGAACTCGCGACCCCCCGGTCCCGAGCTTGATGCTCTACCTCTGAGCCACCGTGCCCCCTCTCTCTACGCCTTGCTCTAACTTATCCAATTGACCTGACCCAACCAAACCTTAACTTAGAGCTAATCAATTCATGACCTAACCAAATCTTTGCTTTTCTAACCTACTTCTGACCCAACTTAACCAATCTTCGCCTAACCTACAGTGACCTAAGCCTTGCTCTGACTTATCCAAACTTACCTGATCTAACCAAACCTAAACTTATAACCAATTTGTGACCTAACTAAACTAAATCTTTGCTTATATACACTAACCAAATTTTCCCTTAACCACCAATAACTAAACTAAACCTTGATCTAACAAACCCAAACTGACCTACTCTAACTAGACTATCTATCTATCTATCTACTGCCCGACGCCACAATCCCGTAAGGGGTGGCCATTTGACTTTTTGAGTTGTTTGTTTTACGGGGAGGGACACTAACCCTTCACCAACGCACTTGTTGATACGTAGGGAGCACGTATGGTTTGGTTATATGGTTACCACCCAGCGTTGTAAATGGTTTCTTGGCTTACAGGAAACCATTTGGCTTGTCACTCAATGTAAAGCCACCTGTAAAGGAAAGAAAAGCAATAAGAAGTGACAGGAAAGATGGGAGAAGCAGGAAGAGAGGAGGGCAGGCACAGAAAAATAATAATAAAGGGTAAGGAAGAAGTAGGCAGCACTACATCAAGTGAATGGATGATGGTTGCCACAGACGAATAACCTAAAGCCAATCAATTCATGACAACCCAAATTTTCGCTTAATTTAACTATTACTAAATATATCCCTAAACTCTGCTCAAACCGACAATTAACTCATCCAATCAAAATTTCGCTCTAAATTAATTAACTGTACTCATTTTACAACAAACCTAACCAAATTTCCCCTGAGGCTATCTGTTCTGTACAACATAATCTGCAGCTCTAAGCATTAGCCTAACATGATTATGAATAAATACATACAACTAAAATTGTGATCACCTCCAGTAGTTTTTTTTTTTTTTTTTATTAGGACGCCTCTATATCAAAGGATCTACATTCTGGTTTTCTTTCTTTCTCCTTTTTTTTTTTTTTTTCTAATATCTCACTACTGCATATACCAACACTTTCTAACACCAAAAGTTTCGTCTAATGTAACTGATGACCCCAAAGGAGGAAGGAGTTAATTGGAGAAGGAAGTGTCTGAAGGAATGTGTGTAGCAAATTATCAGATATAACGATATAAAATACCTAACATATACATTCATTACGTTTACAGACATCAGCACCCTTTTTCTGATGGTGACAAAAAGATCGGTGGCAAAAAAAAAAAAAAAAAAGGAAATGTCAAATTATCCCTTACCTGAGGTTCAAAATTGTCTTACCACTTAACCTAACCACCTTAGCCTTGTCAGCTCTAAAAAACTAACCAAATTCAACCTAGTCTTACCTATGGAACTCTTACATTCCTCAATTCAACTTAATCCAGCTTTTACAATGCTCTTCATCTCATCTAACCACACCGCTAAACCTAGACATGTAGTATTCGACCAGGGAAAATACTACCATGAAAATAAAATATTATAAGCTTAAATAACCACGCTATAATCACCCTTAACCAGAAAAATCCTCCACACGTACACAAATCCCAACTTGCGACTCTGCTAAAAATCTTATTTCACACCCGAGGCTTCCTTGTACCCTAAATCTACAGCAATTTTTGAAGTAAGTAGCTTGTTCTAGTAACTGGTTTAGCGTCCAGTCCAAAGAAAATGTCAGTCGTATCTTGGCGTCATTTGATTGCCAACAGATTCACAACATCCTCACCCAAACATCACTTTTTTACCCTGTCACATTCCTGGTCATCATCATCACCCTTGTCTCATTTCCCACAACTATAAATGGGGGTCGATAAGACGTGAACGCCAAAAAATTATAATTTAATAACACCTGTCAAGTGGCTTAGGCTAAACAGAAATGGGAACAGAAACTTAGACCATAAATCACCCCGTGAATGCGACACCAGCGTTAAATGGACCATATATACAAACACTCATTCTTACCTCTCCCCGAGTGTTGCAGACATCATAATATCTTCACCTGCACCCTGGTATAACGAAAATGTACATAAAAAGGCTCTACGTGAAATAAATTAGCAGTGACAACAAATATAGCAGGATACTTACCACGTGAAACGTACACCGAAGCCGCCCGGCAGAAAGCGTCGCTTTCGATGTCAACAACAAAAAACGGAAGACTTTTAAAAATGGGACTGCCTCTCCTTTTAAATTTATTTACATAATGAGTAATGGCGTTTATTCTTTAAATATTTCTATTCATTGACAGTGTATAATTATTGCTTTTTATTTAAGTAAAATTATAAAAATATTCTACCTTAATGCGGGCAAATGAAATATTCCGGACTCAAGTATTATTTTTGAGCACGAAAACTAATCATACATATGTAGATATCTGTATATGTATTACATACGTGCTTTTATACACATTATATTATTATTGTTACTATTTTTATCATCATTCGTTGTCCAATCATATGTCGCCCCAAAAAGGAGCGTAGGAGCCCGGGGCTAGGCAAGTTGGTCCTGAGTGGCCAGCCTCACTTATCCCTGAATGGCATTACGTGAGCAATAATCCCCAATCACCCCGTGGATACAAACCTTCACTGGATCAATCCGACTGAGAGCATCTCAATTACCCACTGAACCACCAGGTGCCATAATATTGGTTATATGCTTACCACCCAGCATAGTAAGTGGTTTCCTGGTGTACAGGAAACCATTTGGCTTGTCACTCAGTGTAGTCACCCACAGGCAGAAGGACAAGGAAAGAATGAAGGCAAGAAAGACGGAAGAGGGAGTATAAAGTCACCCGTAGGCAGAAGGACAAGTAAAGAATGAAGGAAACAAAGACAGAAGAGGATTGAAGGAAAGAAGGATGGAGGAGAGGATATTATTATTATTATTACTAAAATACCCACCCGAGAGGTCAGCGGATCCCACTGGATGTGTAGGGAACCAGGGCTAGGCTGCTTAGTTCACATGTTTAGGACGAGAATGGAAAGCTTGGCAGGCAGAATGGTGTGCAGCCCGTAAGCAGATAGGAGACGAAATGGTGTGGCAGGATAATGTAGTAGTATTCAGCTCATCTGAATGTAAACCTCACAGATTGCAGGCTGTAGTTCACCATCCCTCGTTCAGGGGCCAACAGAGATGAACGGATATTGCTGTCACCACTAGAAAGTATCCCTCTCCAGCACCAGAATCGAGAAGCAGGTGCAGCAATGATTAAGGACAGTGACACTTAGGAATTACAAGGAAGATTTTGGTACTGTACTGCCGTGGTGTAATGGATTAACATGTCCCCCCAGAAAGGCCAAGGTGCAGGTTGAAGTCCCGTTGGTTGTTGTGGCAATCATCCCATCTCTATCCATATCTTCCCCTTTGTACATGGTCAAGGCAGATGAAAAAGAAACTGAAAAGGCAGGATGGTGTGAAGTGGTTGGGATGGGCAAGGCTGCAGAAAATGGTAAGACAAACAAAGAAGGAGCAGTTCAGGAACAGGCTGATGAGATAAAGAAGGGGAGAGCAGAGGTATTCAAAAGGAGATCCAAAGTTTGACTAAAAACTAGTATTATGTTATTTTCTGTAAATGTAAAATCTTATAAGGTTTGAAATTAACTGTTTTCCATTCTGCAACTTTGCTTTACTTCATTCATACTGTTATATACAAAAACTCCACATTAGTTACCAATTATAATTTCTATACAAATTCAGTATAACCTCAGTTACATTGATCCATCTGGGCTGGGGTTCCTTCACTCCCTTGGTCTGGTGGTCTTTTATAATCTACTCTTGCTGCTCTTAGATTATTTTACTTAACAAAAGAGAATTCTCTGGTAGTGATAGGGTTAATGGGGAGCTGTATAAGTTTGAAAGGTCTATTATGAGGTAAATAAAATAATCTGGATTACAGTAACAATAAGAAATACATCCTCAGATTGTTATTGCTGCTGTGACCCAAGATTCCTGTGAATATGAATCCACTAGACTGCAGGCTGAAGATGCCCCTTTCTTGCAGTGCATCCTCCTCCTTTTATGGGATTGGGAGGGAGCTGAAGGATGTTTGTATAACTGGCAGCTCCATCACTACCTGGCTATATCAGTGCCACTGCTTGAAGGCATCGCTCTCCTGCATTTGTCATCAGACTGAATTACGGGTAAATATCTGGTGGAATGAAAAAAACACCAACAGCTGAATTCATGTAAACCCTGCCACTACAAAAACCTTTTTCATTTTATTCATGTTATCTCGAGATGATTTTACTGAGCTCTAATGAACTTACTGGACTGAAGAGAATAATTTCACCCTACATTCACCCCTTCACTACACTATGTCTCCTTCACCTGAAGAACACTGTTGGCAGCAAGAATAAAACATAAGAAGACATACTGAGAAAGTTAAAAAAAAGGCGCTAAATGCAGACTTCACTTAAAACCCACTACAAGAATTTATTGATTTTATTTAACTCAAGATTATTTTATCAGGCTGTGGGAAAATTAATAAATGGTATGGCTGGATCTTCGCTTCATTAGTCTATCACTGCAGGAGTTCTCCCCAAGCTGAATAAACTCTCTTTTGCAAAATGATAAATAAAGGTGTCATTGTAGTGAGTTGTTAACTTCCAGAATTCAGGTGATCACCATTTTAGCTGATTCTTGTTGGTATCTGATAATTCTATTCCAGTTAAAAGTCTCTCATACGAAAGGGCTACATTAATGCAATATCTAACCCCTCAAGTTCAAAAAGTCTGTCAAAGATGCATAAAATCATCAGAAGACTGCAAAAATTAGATAAAAATGACAATCCCGGTATCCATGAGTTAAGTCTACAATGCGAGCAGACAAAATGCTTCTTTTGCCCATTTCAGTGATTTTTTTTTTTTTAATCATCTGTGCTATCTCCAAACAATTTTATTCAGCCTAAGGGAAACTTACCAAACTTCATTAATCCCTTCCCTCTTAGACATTCTCCATTAAGTTTAATAAAATAATTCAATGGTAGGAAGAACCTCATTTCTGATGACCTTGGAGGATGACTAACACCTCTTCATTAATTATTTACTTCTGTATATAGCAGATTAACATTCTTTTCTAAGCAAGCAATGTTGATATTTAAGAAGATATCACTACACACTTTGACTTAACACATGGATCTATCTTACTGAAGAACTCCTCCCCCTTCATAATAGTCAGAAATGGTTGATTCTGGCTATCACTCTCTCACTGAGAAATAGTGGGCATCACATGAATTATTACAGTTACAACGTGCAAGACAATATCAACGCACAGTATGATAAATGGATAATGATGAGGTGTTAGAGTCTCCCATGATAACAAGAATATGATGCTTACAGCCATACATTAAAACATGTGTATGAAGTGTAAGAAAGCCCCAATTTTTTTATGGTCAACTGTGAAACATATATAACTGTTCAATGTGATGAATATGAACAAGATTTAATGAATCCTTGCTTGTACATTACCTCTACCAGAGCAAATTTCCCATACTGAAAGCACCCTCCCATCCTGCATACTGTCTTTCATGTCATATATGAACATTTGGTCAGCCTGTACCCGACATTACAGTGTCATCAGCAAAGATATAAGAAAGTCAGATATGTATTATCATCATCACATCTCTGAAATTATTGATAAAAATGTGTGTTTTTTTCCCACATCTTCACACCTCCAGTTGTATTAATAAGGCCCATAGGTTCTCAAGGTCTCAAAAGGAATCAAAAGAGTAATAAAAATAGTAAATGAGGTTATACTGTACAGGAAATGGTCATATATGGTATTCCTCACTTTGACAGCCAATTAATACAGCGATACAAAAGACGTTACACATCTACCGCAACAGGACAACCATGTATAACATTTCATATTCAATTTCCTTGGTAAAAAATATTGCATAAATGGCTTATACATCACTAATTTACATGACTTGGTGCTGTGGGCTTCCAATTTAAATTTCCTAAGTCCTAGGTGTATGAGCTTTGTACTCTCATTCATACAAAAATGTATAAATATATAAATAGTGTTGGGATCATCTATAAAACCTACAACCTTAAATATACAGAGGCCTCACAAACTGGATTGGTGAAATTGAGGAAATGGGCCATCTCAATGACATGAAATACAAAGCATTACAGCAGAGACATTGTTACAGCATAAATTTACAGCAATATAACGGTACACAGAGTTAACTACCTTTTGGTACTGTACGTCACTTAAACATCCTGCATGATATTAGAGTGAGCATGCCTGACAAGTTGGTTACAGTAATTAACATACCATTCAGAGGCAAGGACATTTTTATTTACTCTCGGGTCTGAAGAAGCCGAAGTGGGAGAAACATTACCCCCAAAGAAAATGTTCTTACCTCTAAATGGAGCTTAAATTAGCCAGCATCCTGCATATAAGTCTAATTTAAAAACAAGTACACAGTAATTTTCCATGAGAACAACTGTTTCAGTTTAAATTTAATAAACTTTCACAAACGCAATACATGATATACAGCTCTCACCCTGTACAGTTAAATCATACACAAATACTCTCTACAATTTAAATATGAAAAAAGAAAGCACATCAAAATTTTTGCCACCTCATTTTACCAACACTATACTCTTTCAACTATAACTTGGCCTGAAACTGCCACCTCTGCATCTTAATTACTGAGTTGCATCAATAAATTAACACTAGAATATGATGCTAATCACAGAGAAGTGATGTGGAAAGGATGTAGACCTGTAGGATTGTCTTTTTCTGTCACCGAGCAATGTTAAATATGGTAAGGTATACAGGGACAAACATCTGGGCCAAGTTAAGGTAAAAAGAGTACAGCCACAGTAAAACAATCATTCAGATGATTACAATAACTGTAGCAGCAGCCTCCTTTCTACTCCTTTTGGGACCCTTAGGGAGTCAGGACATGGGAGAGCTTCAGGTTAGGGTACTGTACTCTTGATAATTTATGCCATAATTGATTACCCTACATCACTGGGAAAATTTTTACATCATCATCATCATCATCCAGATCTCTTTTCCCACCTTAGGACAGAAAAAACGCCACCTACTTCTTGAACTGTAGCACATCAGCACGTGTATCAGACCACGACATAAATCACACATGTAATAATAATAATAATAATAATAATAATAATAATAATAACATCATCATCATCACCATCATACCATAATAATCAGGTCATCTGTTTCTCAAGAGCTCCAGTTATATAGGATTTCAACAAGATCATAAACCAAACAGTATTCCACTACTGACAAGACAATGTTATAATAATGTGTTCAGTCTGTGTAATTTTTGTTACTATGTTAGCAAGGTATGTTACTTTCGAAAGTAATAATACAGTAATATTCCATACAACACTTGAGAAGGCAATCCAATATACGAGGCCTCATTCTGTGAAAGTCAGGAAGCATTGTGCAGAGAGATACAAGGGTAAAAATATTTGCTGCATTAGTATTCTAAAACTATTTTAACCCTTCTGTACAATGACATATTCCATATTTTCTTCCTTTTAGAGTTTATTGAGCTTATAGGAGACACCTCACTCTGAATACATTAGAAATTATTACCATTATTCCTTTCACTTCACTACCCACCATATCAGGCATGTGCAAGATGGCTGTTACAATACACACACACACACACACACACACACACACACACAGACACACACACACACACACACACACACTTCAAAAAGTCTCCCAAAAGTAAATGATATTGTCTGGAGATGGCAAGAACAAAATACAAAAGATGCCACAGTACTGAAGATGTTAATAATATCTACCAGCAGCTCCACAGTGGTATCTGTCTTATCAGGCTGTGTTGATATAAAGTACCCTAGACCACTATCTACCTTTAAAGATACTGGAGCTGGGTTCACTAGCAAATTCACAATCGATTCCAGGTCGTAACTGCAATTTGATTTCACAGGAATGACAGAGTATAGAATCTTTCCTTGACTCTTCTTCTCCCTGCAGGTACAAATATTATTATAGGAGAAAAACATCTGAAGTTCTTTCATTTTGCAGGATGGAGTAAGAAGGAATGCAGAATTTTCCTGTCTCTAGTTCTTTCTGCAAAAACAAAGCTACATTACATCAGGAATCATTAAAAAAACATGTTCTAGAATCCCACTCCCAAACTTCGATTAAATTACTGTATTCCACTGCTGAATCTATTACTTAAAAACAACCCAAGCAATGATACACAAGGTCCCAACTACAGCTCTACACTGTATCCAAAAATATTTAACTACCACACAGTTCCACCTACTGCAATGAAATGAAGTCACTGTACAATAGCAAATGATGGAGGGAATTCTTACCTTAAGAAAAAACATATCACAAACTTCACTTTTCAAAGTGAATCTAATATAGAGCACACTTAACTCCCTGTACATGTGGATTCAACGCCTGTGAGCTTCACTTTTAACAAAGATGAAAAGCTTTTCTACATGTTCAGCACTGTGCAACAAAAAGCACACATATGTGAGCCAGATCCACTCAGAAATTCAGATCAAGATGGGCATGCTCTCCCCATAAAGTTGCATATTTACAACTAGGGAAACAATAACTCTTGATACTGACTCCTTGATGACATTGATGGTGTGTGACACATACAAGGATTGCAAGGCCTTTGAAACGGGCTGCCAAGTCTATGCCCAGAGTCAGGATTAAGCCCTAAGCCTGAGTCGGGGGGAAGGGCAGGAGGGGAATGATGTCATGCTTGACATCCTTTCTTGCAACCTTTCCCCCTTCTGCAAAACATACTGATACCTTAGCTGGCCAGTGGCCTATGGAACTACCTCCAACTGTAAGGTGCTGTTTGTGAGATGAATGTGCAGAACCATGTTTAAAAAGTAACAAAATCTTTAGGTGGCAGTTGCTTAGTATCGTAGATTTGAGACTGTGACACCATTTAGTAAATAACCTGAAAGCATACTGCTCCGTTTATATGATTTACTGCTGCTACTGTGCTATAAGCAAGTTACCTATCTACATGGATTTTAATATGCTGTGAGGTCCACAGTGTGTTACGTGAAAAGATGTCTTGATATATTTAATTTACGAGTTAAAAGTACTGAACTAAAATATGACACTGCAGTGCATTAGGCTGGTGGCCAAATCAGGCCTATACAATTACTTCAGGTAGTTGTGGTACTAAGCTAAAAAGGTTAAGGAGTTTATAGAGGTCAATGTAGAGTACTGGATAAAACTGTGAGGGGTATGAAAAACACTGTCATCAGTAGGAATTTCAGTGTGCATGAAAGCAGTAATGCTAAATTATGGAGGGTAGGGGCAGCTGACACTTAACCACTTTAGTACAGTGACACTGTTTCTGGTCCATTCATGCTACTACCAGCTGACATTAGCTTAGCAGAAACTTCAAAACTGGTGGGATTTAATAAAGACTTCAATAAGTCAAGCTACACAATGAATCTCTTACACAGTACAGTAGCAGGAAAACTGTCTGCAGATAACATTTAAAAAATTATAAAAGATGCTATTAGGTTGATGTAAGAGATAAGCTTGCAAAGACTTGAGTGACTGTTGGCATCCTGTTATACATCAAGCATAAAAACAAACACTTGTTAACAAACCAACAATAAGGCACTTTTGGCTTTATGTAAGGTGGTAGAGGACAGTACAGTATGGTATACCCTCATTACTAATCATATATTTTGACACACATTTTGCTTTCAAGTCCTCAGAAAAATTAACTACTAAAGTTCCAGTGCTATCCACACAGCTGACTTGCCAAATTCCCCCAATTCACAATAACAACTGTGAGGAAAAATAAAAATTATATTATAGAACACACCCCTTACTTGTGATTAGGACTGCCTGTATAGTTCCACAGCCTCCTTTCTTGACAAGCAAGAACTGGTCTGTGTAGTTCTTGAAATGTCACAGCATAAGAAATTTCCACACAAAGGGTGTGGCAGCCAGAACAAACAAGAATCTAATGTAGGAATACCTGACACACAAGTGTTAATACTGTACTGTGTAAGTTTGATGGTATGACCCCAGGCACAATATTTAATGTAACCAAGATGATTCTACATTATACAAGAAAAAAATGCCTACTTGCACTCCCATCAGCTTGACTGGGAGGGTTGCACCAGGATCTGAGAACATTTAGGAAAATTACCATATTTTATGCAACTGCATCACCTAATCATAAAATAAAACCTTCAGTCATATACTGTACAAAAGAGAGTAAATTTTTGGTACATGGAGCTACAGTATCAGCCTTGGGTGTAAAATGAAACCATAATCACATCCTGGGTGACTAACAAAATTATATCAGCCTTGCTGACAAATTATTAAACAAAGGTGGCATACTCACTCTGCTGAGGAAATAACTTTGCATTAAGCCCTGGATGCCAGGCTATTTATAGCATAGCTATCCTCTTAGTACTAACATTTTTCCGAAAATAGCCTGCTTTCAAACCTTAATATCTCAGAAAGTATAGTAGTTAGGAAAACAAATTAAAGACCATATTACTCAACAACTCTTCTTCTTGCAAATAGAGCATCCCCAGGTCTGTAGGTGGTCGCATCAATGAGTAAGGACGTGAAGAAGATGATTAACTTTTGACGCACAAGGCAGGATGCATTCGTGCATGTGTGCATGCCCCCAACTTTGGCTTCACTCTCAATGTGATAGCTCCTCCATTACTAGATAAACTAGACACAGTTGCATCCAAGGAACACCCTATGGCACAATCACTGAGTCCTTTCCTAATATCCTTGGAAAGAGGCTTAGCAGGGGTGGATGAGGAAAGGAGTCCACGTGAGGTGGGAAAAGAATCAGACAAGAGGTTTATGAAAACATTGTCCTACACCTGGAGTGTCACAGAGACAACAGAGGTATGCTTGCCTTGGGTACTCTTTGGTGATGAGATCAAGTGGTGGCCACTTCAAACTATGGCGCGAAAACACTTGCAGTTATATCCGACACCCGGCCCCATTGATCTACAAATTTTGCGTCGAATATAACCATTCCCCGGTGGGCAGGGGCTAAAGATCTCACTACTGACAGACAAAACACCAACTCACCCTAGGCACTTAAAAATGATATTCTCCCAAACACTAGGGGCTACCTTCATACTAATCAACACCATCTCTCTCCTACAGTCCATGGATGAAGATGACACCGCCAACTTCATGGCCAAGTACACTTCACTATCCATAAACCAAATGCCAGCTGCCACTGATGAAAGTGATCTGGCAGGGACTGAAACCCCAGCCACTGAATGAAGGGAAAAGTTACAATGTGATGAATGGCGTATAAAATGTGGTGACAATTAAGGACAAGGTTAACTGAAACTATACATACATATGCAAAGATGTGACCTGAGGTTCACAAGACTCATGCGGGATGAAGATTCTCCTATGAGAAGTGGCTGGGATTGGGATGTGCACCAAGAGAGAGAGCTTTGCCAAGCCCAAGAGAAATAGAATCAGGGACCTGCTGGACTTTAAACTGGAACTGATCCTTGAGAACTAGATAGGAGTACATTATGAAAGAGGGAGAGGAGGAAGAGAAGCAAAACAATCAGCAGCCACTACTGATAACTAGTCCAACAGATCAAAAGATGGTCTTAGCAAACAAACACAACTCTTTATCTTAGCAAATGACACTGAAATTATACCAGGATATATGTCTAATAATAACCAGAAAAGATTAAATGACATCTTATTCATCTCTTTTTTTGCTATCTCCAGACAATGTTCTTCAGCATAAGGGAGACTTCTCAATGTGAAAAGTTTACTAAAAATCTCCATTCAAAATCCCCCATGCAAGACACCCTAATTCAAATAAAACTGCCTGGTAACAGCAGGAACTCATTTAAAAAAAAAGTCCCTGTGATAAATATGCTAATTGGTGTATGTGAATTAATTTTTCCTGCTTAACTCCACTCACAGAGTCATTGCAAATACGGGGAGCTGAGTGCATATCAAGCCATAGAGTGCAAGTGAGGATATTCTACTCACTGTATTTCAGCAAGGTAAATTTGGGGGAGTAGTATGTCTTTACAAGTATGAAAGGGAATACAAGGAACCGATGAAGCACATATGAAAATATTGTACTGTATGAGAATGGAGATCAATCATTTACCGAGATAAATCACATTTTCTAAACTGGAAATTATGATGAAGAATGATGAAGAGCTTGGACAACAAAGAGATCTTTAACAATAGCAACAGAACTTCACACTTGGTGCTCATCACCTAATTTTGACAGCAGACAAATAGTTACAATGTTTAAGTACAAAATATGTGACTGTGAACCAGATATACAAATTATGCACATGGGAGTGGGTGTTCCATACAAAGAATTATAAACTAACAATTAAATAATAAAGAACATTACATTCCTAATTTTTCATTCCTCCCATATTACATGGCTCCAAAGTCAACAAATGATTAACTATACTACAACAACTTTATTTACTTATTTACTTATTAATTTATCTATTTATTTTTGTAACCTGACAAAGCTTCCCAACCTTTTCAGCTCAGTTTCCTGCCAGGTGTAGAAAGACTGGAGTGCCAATCTGACTAGTTAATCAAGAAGGCTCATTCCTACCCTAAAAGTAAGGCTCATCACATGACATGCAATCACAACTTGGCAGTAAGTTGTGGGAGTAGACATGGTCCATCAGATGAAGACAAACCAAGGTGAAGGTACTGACTCTGCCCATTACTACATACTCTGCAGGGCATACAAATAAAAAAGAAAAAGAAAGAGAGAGAGAAAAAAAAAAAAACTTTATATTACCTCCCACTGTGGTGTAGGGAGCTGAGGTTACACTACAAGTGCAGTATAATTAAGAGCAGATGACCAGCCTAACTTCCTTGATGGCAGTATGTTATTAAAAACTCTCCATTACTGAAAACTCTCCACTCACTTCAAATCTATGTGCATATCAAGATTCTGGCTGGGACATTCTAACCACTAACCCACCAAGCACCTTCCATTTATTTTAAAATAGAAAAAAAAAAGTTCCACAGTATCCCTTCTAGGGTGCCATGAATGAAGGCTACCAAAAACATATAAACCCTTCACTAAATGATCCCCTTTTTTGTTTTTGTTTTTTCCAGTTAACTTCAGATTTCATTCAGCTTAAGTAGTACTTTTTAAATCAGGAATACTAAAAAGAACATTACTCCAAATGAATTTAAATTATGAATAATTAACCTTATCCAAGGCACTCTGCAGGAAAAGGGGCATATTGGCCAAACAATAAAAACAGAAAATCCTGTGCCAATAGGTTGCCCTCAGCTTCCACTACATGTTTTTGCTACTTCTGGGGGTAGAGGCAAGATTTAAGGAACAATCAACCCCTTGAATACTGACACCTTGAATGCTGAAACCCTTGGCACAGTAGAGAAAGGGAAAGGGGGAGGGGTAAAAAATCTTTCCTGTATTTAACCCGCCGAGTCCCTTCGACGTATGGGTACGTCACGATGTTTTGTCACAGCTACACCCATCAACGTATGGGTACGTCGCGCAATTGCAAGGGTCATAATTTGCACAATTTTCAAGTTTCATGGGCGATTTTTGGTAGGCATATGTGGGAGACCTTCCTCTACCTGCTGTCAAGCGGGGATACTACCTGGCCCCACCTAACCCCCTCTCCCCCTCACACTGGGCAATTCACCTGTTAGCAGTAAGCTGGCCAGTAAAGGTATGTTGCCCCACGGTCTCTCCAATGACGAAATTCACAGTGAAAGTGATTCCTGATGTGGAGGACAAAGAAATAAAGAAGCTAGAGCAAGAAACAAACAGAAGTGATGAGGTAGTAATGTCATAAAGGAAGGTGCCATATGTGAATGTGTCTGGTGACTGAACAATGCTTCTATTGTCTATATAAATGTGTTAAAACCAATATAGTCTGCTACTACACATAAATTCATACCAAATACATAAATAAATATGTAACTGAAAGTGGCTTAATTAGTTAACCCTTCCATAGTTCGTTTTCTTTAGCCAGGTACCCTGAAAAAGAAGGAAAACGTAAGGTTGCATGACACCTGTACCAACAGTTTTAAGCACAGGATTGCGATTTCTCTATGAATTTTCGATGTTTCTCACCAAAAGCGAAGGTTTGAGCCAATAAAAAAAAAAATCCAAAAATGCTCGGGATTTTGGGGTATCGTAGGTTGGAAGTCGGTCGGGACATGATGGGTTAAATATAGTAGACATGCATTAAAAAAAAAGGGGGGGGGAGAGTCTGATATGCATAAAAAAGAAAAAAAATATAAAGAGGGAAAGAAACCCCACTGTCGACATCTGCTGATTGGCCACTCCATGTTGTAGCCAATGGTTACTGGAATATTAACCATACACTTCTGATATACATCTATTGAAAAGTAGCAAAGCCATGTAGTGTAAGTCCACATCAATGTGCTCATACATAAATTCAGATCAAGAGTGATTGGTCCCATATTTATCATACGTTCTAAAAAAAGCAATTCCTAGTTACATGAAAAACTATCATAAACATTTTTTTTGTGCAGTGACATGGAAAGAAGAGTGTACCATTTTGATATGTCCTTTGTTTTGGACCAAAAATAAATCCTAATTAAACAAGGAACTGATCTTTAATCTGTTTGTGAATCTGACTCCATATTCCCACTGATGAGTGAATAATGGAACTTAAAATTACTTTAAAAGAAAATGACCAACACAGCACTGAGCTGATTAACTTCTTCTAAAAAAAAACATCATTTTAACTTTATTCTTGGTACTGCCAGACAATTTCACACAGCTCTAGGGGACAGGGTATAGTGAAGGGATTACCAGACAATCTAATCCTGTCCATATGAGAGGCATTTCCTAAGCTGAACAAAAACATTAATAAGTAGCGGGAATAAACTTGAATAAAATATCACAATAAAGAAATTAAATGCACATATCATTGAGGGAAATATCACAGTATCTAGTTGCCATACTCCTTTTAAGCCCTCCAATGCAATAATGTTATCTGCATTTTAACCAGGCTACTATCCGATTATTTTATTCGACTTAGGAAGATCTCTATTACTAAATGGGTTCACTCTCGTAAGGCTACATCTAACCCCATCAATTTCAAGTCTCCACTCAGCTGATTAAAGTCTGCCACAAGAGAGAGAAAAAGGCATAAAAAGAAATCCATACTGAGCGGTCAACCCTAAATGTAGCAAGTCAACTCTGTGAGGTGTGGCCGGTTTCATTTTGAGCCTCTCTTAACCCACTCCCCGCAAATTACAGTCTCCTCATTTTTCTGATCTAACGCTTAATGATTTGACAACACTGTACTCAGCTCGAAGATACTCAGTGCAGTAAAAAGGTTAACCACTAATTTCATGATGTATTTTTCATCATGATAAGGCTACCAACAGTTAATTCAATTCAACTGAGGAACAAGCTCTTGAGGCTAATTTTACCTAAACATAATTCAAAATTCTAAACACCTCCACTTCAAAGCTCTAACTACCTCCAGTTCAAAGACTAAACATTTCCAGTTCCAAGTCACAGACACCTCCAGTTCAAAGCTCTAAACACCTCCAGTTCAAAGTCCTAAACATCTCCAATTAAAAGTCCCCATGAGGCTCAATAAATCATCTACAGACAGCAAGACCAGTGTATAAAAGGCAATATAACAGTGAAGTGAATAACCCTTTGGCTGTAAAATACAATAATATCTTAATTTTGTGAATAACAATTTAACAAGTTTTCAATTTACGGGACAGGCCCTGATTAAGTTCAATTTAATTAAATTCAACATTCATCAGCAAGGTGAGATATTTAGAACAGCAGCAACAGAACCACAATATTTACCTCTCTACACTGCCAAAATTGAGTCTGTAATTCATTTTCCATGGCATCCCAAAGATTCTTTCTCTTCTAAAATCATAAACAGCATTATTAAATTCAGTTTCATCATTCTATTTTCATCAGTTTTGAATTTTTTCCACTTGGACAAGAAAACACTAAAAAATTACAGATGATGCTATCTTGTTTAGTCAATCTGGACAGCATATGCAAATTTATGCTTTCTTTTAGGCACTAATAATAATAATAATAGTGATGATGATAACATAATAACAATAACAACAATAAAAATACTGCTTAAATTTGTCATTTTTTGCTTCTTTTTGCTCTGTTTATTGTGATGACTGCCTGTATGATAATGGAAGGTATCTGAGTGGGGGTTTTATGGCCATTTGGGCAGGCTGGGGGGGATATATTGCAAATAATGGACAACTGGCAGTAACAGACATGATTTTGCCACTATTAGTCCACTAAATCAATGTTTTACTGTAGCTATAGAATTTCTACAGTTTTCAAAATAACATCTGATGATTTTATTCAGCCCATGAGAATTTCACTGTAGCAAAATTATTAAAAATTGTCTTGATTTTCAACCTGGCTACAACTTGAGAACTTCTGATTTTATTTCAACTACAGCCAGATGACTTCATCTAATTTTGAGTAATCTGACTCAGATAAAGGCTTAAACACTTTACTTTAGTGATGTGTTTTGTGCCATTATTGCAAGAAGCAGATGATTTTATTCAGCGGTGGTGAGATTCGATGTAGCCTTCATTATCCCCAACACTACTAGGGTGCCCAGTTAGGCTTTATAAAAAAAAAAAAAATCATTGCAGCAAGAATAAAAGATAAAATGATGTCAAGCAAATGAAGATATCTTGCAGTGACAGTCCAGTCAAAACATTCTTCTTGACTGGATCTTGGGAACCTGTAAGTGAACAACATGAAATCAAGCAGAAATAAAAATACAGTATATACAGTAACGTAGTCATGATTTCAGGCATATAAAAGTCACATACAGTAAATGAAAGCTGAAGAAATGAGACGTGATGTGCCAATTTAACGATGAGCTGCGATGTGCGAGAGCAGAGTGGATCGGTGGAGTTTACTGCTAGACATCCCTCCTCCTGTCTCCTCCTCCTCCTCTTTTTTCTCTTCCTCCTCCAACACATGCACTCCCATCTCCCACCACCAAACCATTCCACCACGATATGAAGAACTGGGAGAAAGAAACAGACTGCACAGTATGTCATAATGATCCCAACCCTTAGGATTGTATTAAGTAATTTTGGAGTGTTCATAACAACTCTTACTCAGTTATTTTCTCTGCCTATTGCATTTTACTATCATTTTGTATTTCACTGATACAAATCCTGTTGATATTTAAGCAACATACATAACATCTAATATCATATAACTTGGGATGTGTAGGATCAAGCAACATGGAGAAGAATAAGAGAGGGAAGAAACCTTCAACAAGGTACACATGGTACATACATACTGAAAGGCAGTATTCCATGCTATTATGGGTAGGCCTTGTTATTCTGATGGCTGTTTTTTTAGGCTAAAATATCTTCCACAGCATTCTGGTCAAGCCCCTTAACACTGACCTTCCCTCCTCTGACCTCAACAATGTTTTCCTTACTATACCCACATAAGCTACCCCATTTGTTCTCAGGTCTGGTCAGTGATTCAATCAATTACTGTCATTCTCTCCACTTGTCCTCAATCTCTCCAAATACATTCCTTCATGTAATACTCATGCATCACATTAATTCTGTACATGTTCTGCCTTCCAGTATGGCATTACATATGAACCACCAACCTATAAAAGGTTCCCACCTCTACACAAAGAACTTACTGAGTCAGAAACAAAGCACACATCATTCACAAAGCCTTCCCTTAGTCCTCTCCTTCTCCTACAAATTTTCCAATGTATCTTCTTGCACATATTTCCCATCTCCTTTCTATCCTGTCTTCTTACATATTTCCCATCTCCTTTCTGTCGTCTCTTCCTTTCCAACTCACCTGAATGGAGCAATAACATCTGGCTGACAAACAAAGGTGGACTGGCGGGTGATTGTGTTGAACCAGTACTTGCGGTTCTGACTCCTGCTAAATGCCATCATCCAGGGGTCTGAGGGATAACACTTTATTAGTAATGTGTTGCTGTTTTCATGGTACAGTACCAAGCTCTACTTGATAATGCTGCTGTTTAGACACAAGCTCATCTGAATATGAACTCAGTGGACTGGAGGTGAATGCTGCCCTCCTCCTACAACTCAAGGGATAGTGTAGGAGCTGAAGGAAGTTTGTATAATTAGGAAGTAACAATATGGTTGACTGACTGATTACATTAAAAAGATCATGGCAGCATAACAGAAGAGGTCCCTGCTGCCATACAACAAGAGTAAAAGAAGAACAAGAATTAAATATATACATAACAATATAACAATAGAATTACTGCAGCCCTCTCCACCACAACCAGGTAAAGTAATGCACAGGATATGAACATAATGTTCTCTAATACAAGTAATGTCATGCCTGACCTTTAGTGCACTTGAGGAAAAGGAGGCCTGTGGGGATGGTGTAGTGGGTGTCCTTGCCTGATTCCCCCTCCACCTCTATCCACACTCGCCTCATCATTGACCCTCCCTTCATGACACGACGGTGAAGCCTACAATGGGGGTAATGTATGTACGTCAAAATCATCATCACCATCGTTATAATGTTACTGTCCAGTAATACATTAGGTTAAGCAGGAGCCCAATATAGGAACAAGCAGTGCACATGAAAGGAAACTATCAAACAAGGTCAAAAACTCTCAGTTCCATCCCAAATTTTGAGTCACATTACAGTACACAATGATTATATGATCACTCGGTATAGTCACTCGCTTATATGATCGGTAAAAACTGAGACCCTTTTCGTTTTATTACCCTTTTTCTCTTATACAATCATTGTGATGCCCAAATTTTTGCTATATGATATTTCTCGCTTATATAATCACTACAGCAATAATTCATCATACAATCGGTTTTATAAAGCGCACTGCAATCGTAATAAGAAGACGTGCTGTAATGACCACTGTATTTCTTCAGTTTGGATAAACTCATATAGAAGGGTGAACTGGGGACAGCAAAGGACTATTGATGGTTTATGTTAATGACCTTATGGAACACTGAAACAAATATCACCATAAATTAATCCAAATGCAGTAACATGTCTTCATAAGCCAGCATAAAATGTGTGTACACAGAGATCACATGCTCAATACTAGAACCACTAAGCTTTATACAGTACTCCATATTTACATCCATACATATTGTAAAAGTACCTATTCATTCACTCATCATCTAATCCAGTGTAGCCCCCATGAGAAGCATAAGGGCCCAGGGCTAGGCAAGTTGGTTCTGATATTTAAGATGAGAGTGTCTAGCCTCACTCATCCCTGAGTGGCATTACATGAGCAATACACTCCAACCACCCCTTGGATATATACCTGCACCGGCTCAATCCGACTGGAGCCTTAATTACCCACTAAACCACCAGGCGCCACAATTTAGTTATATGGTTACCACCCAGCATAGTAAATGGTTTCCTGGTGTACAGGAAACCATTTGGCTTGTCACTCAGTGTAGAGTCACCTGCAGACAGATGGAAAAGGAAAGAATGAAGGAAAGAAATACAGAAGAAGAAGGAGAGAAAGAAGGAAGAGAGGAAAGGAAAGGCACCCGAGAGCAGCACTACATTGAGTGAGTGGATGGTGAGTGTCCCCAACTACCAAAATATAAAAGTAATACCAACCAAAGTCCAATATTCAGCTATAGTATCAATATAAATTACACTCAACATCATACAGCATTAATTTTTCCTTTCCTATTGGACTCGGATATTTTATTCAGGCTCCCGTACATCCAGACCAATTTCTTCAGCTCAGGAAATTTCTAGCTGTACAAAAGTAAATCATAACTTTTCAATCCTCTGACTACTAGACTACTTCCAGATAAGCACATCAGTCTAATGGTAATCTAAGTATAATAAATTGGGGTGTCCAAAGATGGCAAGAGGGGTAACACACTTCCCACAACAGTATTCAGTGTGGGTAGGATCTGGACATAAGATTTAGAAAAACACAAACAAGAAACTATCAACTCCCTGAATCCGGGCGACGCTTTTTCCACTGACTCTTACTGCAACCGACAATTTTAATTCAACATAAGGTCTCTAGTGTTGAAGGGACATGCAGTATATCTAAAGGCAGTAAATTCCTGATGAGGGATAAGGGATTATTCCACCAAGCTAGGCCTAGGTAAATAATATAGCCCTGCTAGGGTAACAGAAGGGCACTACCCCTCCCAGCAAAAGCAGCTACCCGGACAGGGCATGAACTCTCGACCTCGAGCACTCTACCACTGAACCACTCCATTCCCCTTCCTGACAAGAGAAGAATGATAATATAAGCAGAGACATCATTTATCATCATTATCCTAACCTTTTTTTCCCCACATATGGATGGAGTGAGGCAAGTTCCAGAAAGCAAAGAAAGAGAAAACACAACAGAGGTAGAAAGAGGAGAGAGCACAGGCTGGAGTCCTGAGAGCAAAGAAAGAGAAAACACAACAAAGAGAGATCACAAGCTAAAAAATGTATTATCACCTAGGCTTTGCGAGTACATCGTGTAGTTCCTCCACACGGAAGATGTCTTTACATCTAATTGGCGCCAGGTCTGGTCGCCCTGACTTGTTCACCGCTCGCGCAAACTTCTTCAAGTACCTGTGTCTGTGACAGGAAGATACATTATAAGTACAGTAACCCCTTCAATCTGCTAATATACGGTATTCCTAATCTGGCTGCAATGGTGCAAATGTTGGCTGTCACTTCTGGTAATCCCTTCTGGTAACCCTGGTTCCATATGCCTCTCAGTACTTCCCTAGGGTCTGAGGTGGGGGTGCACATGTTCATCTATCGTGGCCTTCCCCACTCCCCCACCACCTCAACACATTATAAGCCACAAGAAAAAAAAAAATGACATAAATGTTGCTAGTGCTAGTGTGGATAATACTGATGGCATTGTTTTAGGATAAAATGATGACAATGATGATAATAAGCTTGAAAATTCTCAGTGTTTTGGTTGGGGGCTCACACAGAGTGAATGAAAGTATCACTCAACTGCTGGTTGCCACTGGCATTACATTAAAACATTCATGGTAGTAGTATCATCTGCAAGTGATTCAATTTTTCCTCCCCTTTTTTCAGTGGGGGAGGGGGAGGGACATATGGATGGGGTTTTGCACTATTAGGAGATTAACAGCAAAAAAAAATATTAACAATGGCTATGCAAAACAGGGATTTACTGAATAATTATTATAGATGGCAAAAGCAATAGTCTTACCTTTCAACAATATGACAGCCTCTGACATCTTTGCCATTAAGCACCAGTGCATCAATTAGGTGCAATGTGGTAAGTTTGCGCTGTGTTCTGCTATCCCCTCGGTACTCTGTCACCAGTTCCCCATACACTAGGGTGTCCGGTGGCAACTCCACACGGGTGTCCACACGTAGCCACGTTTCATGTCCGCGCCCATCCCACCGGAAGACATTGCATCCTCCCAGACCTGGTGGCAAGGTATGCTATTTCTACCTACCATCTTTATTTAAAAAAAAAAAAAAAAAAAATCCAAACTTCCTTTCCCCTTCTTTCCAATAAATACTAAGCAGCAATGTCTATCTATCTATCTACTACCAGATGTCTTAATCCTGTAAGGGGTGGCCACAAACAAATCACCTCCATGTCACCCTGTCCTTCACCACTTCACTACCCTGCCCCCAGCTCACACCCCTCTCCCTCATACTCGTATACAGTACTTGTAAATACTTTAGGAAAGCACATGATCAGTTTTTAAGATCATGTGTACAGTAATGATGGACAAATGTTTATCTGTTTACTGCATTATAATAATAAAAAGAAAAGTCATAACTGAGTTCCACAGATTACAAATGTTGGATTTTTTAAGTCAATAAACATAATAACAATAATAATAATCCATCCATCATCCAATCCTGTGTTGCCCCACGATGTGTGTAGGAGTCCGGGGCTAGGCAAGTTGGTGCTGACATTTAATGTGAGAGTGACCAGCCTCACTCATCCCTGAGTGGCATTATGTGAGAAATAAACCCCAACCACTCCATGGATATAAACCTGCACCGGCTCAATCCAATTGGAGCGCCTCAACCACCCACCAAACCACCAAGTGCCACAATTTGGTTATATGGTTACCACCCAGCATAGTAAATGGTTTCCCAGTGCACAGGAAACCACTTGGCTTGTCACTCAGTGTAGAGTAACCCATAGACAGAAGAGGAAAGAAAGAAGAAAACAAAGACAGAAGAGGACTACATCGAGTGAGTGGATGGTAGCAGCAATGTACCAACATAATTTTTGCACTCCAATCACCTTCACATCTGTACAAAGGCATAGCAGAGCCTTCTCCCACTGCAATCGCAAACTATAATTAGTTTTACTGAGAGAGAGAGAGAGAGAGAGAGAGAGAGGTGGGGATTTAACATTAGCCCTTCGAAGTGTACAGGCCTGAGGATAAGCAACCATGGCTCAACAATTACAGTGTTGATCATCTGGGCATATTACAGTACATATATACAACCCCACCTACTCCCCATGGCTGCACCTTTTCAAGATCAAACACAAGCAAGTAGGGCAAGGCTGTGATTCCAACTACTGCCACTACCTGCATACTGATGATAAAAACAGCTGATCCCACTTCACCCTCACTGAGATGCAAGTGCTCCAAAACTAGGCAATAATAGTCAAGAACGTTTGAGGCTAACAGACTCATATATACTCCTGGCAGCACTCTACTCACACATGGTAGAAAAATAAAATATACTATCAGAAGGATGCTGTCAGGAATTTTAAGGATAAAAGATCAACCTATGCCCTCGCAGCATTTTACATAGAGAGAGAGAGAGAAAGAAAAAGATAAATGCTGGAGTCAAGAAATTTTAAAGGGAGGAGACTGACCTATGCCCCTGGTAGCACTTTACATGGCAGGAAATAAAAATACAGAATCAGAAGAATGCTGTACCCTCAACTTGAACCTCAGGACAGACCCAAATAAAAAGCACGGTCCTTCCTGCCATCTCTGGGCCCAGCCAACAGGAGGCAGCGGTGATCATAGGGCCCACGAAGTTTCTCCCGTAGGTTCCCGAGAGTCAAATCCTCTGGTCCAGGTGTCATATAATCTGCAGTTGGGGAAAAGAAGTACAGTCAGTTCTTGTTAAAAGCTAAAAAGATGTTCTAATATATCATAAGTTTGTTCAAATACTTGATATCATGTGCAAAACTGGCAAATCATGTTTATAGGTACTGTATGAATTTTTATATATCACAGCTGTTTATGTACAGCATATATAACCTCCTTCCCTCCACCTCATACCTACCATGACTATCACTGCCATGAAGCTGAGCGAATTTATTACTAGGCTGTGAGCGTTGTGGTGCGATGCGTGCAACATCTGGAAGCTGCCATCGCTGAAGACTATTTTGACGTAGCTCAGACTGCCGCATCTCCACTAACTGTGTGTCACGGCAGAATGTCTGGATTTTACGAAGACCAATGATCTGGCGGTAACCTAGCCTGAGGGGTTAGGAGAGGAGTTATAATTAGCTTCTTTTCACTTGATGGAACTAAGTCACACCCACAATATGAATATTATCATCATCATCATCATCACCATCCAGACCTCCTTTCCCACCCTAAGGCAGGGTGAGGAGGAGCAACATCCAGACAGCCTAAGTTTACCCAATTCAATGGGCCACGTTTCCACTCACTCATCATTCAAGCCCACGGAACCCTGACTGCATCAGATAGGCATGAAAATTTTCACCACATTCTGTAGCTTCACATATACCTATCTGATGAGTCAATCATGGCTACCTAAAATTCAAGGATCCTTAGTCATGAGGTAAGAATGAGTCTCTTCGCTTACTAATAAAAAGCAACACTTCATTCTGACTTCATTAACAGCAACTGAGATGAAAGAGGACAGAGATCTTAGAAAGAAGACAGAGATCTTTCAGGCTAGTCTTTATTGCTACAATCTGCCGAGTTTCACAGCCCTAACAAATTCTACATCTACTTAAGATAAAATAAGCAATGTGTGGGTGGAGTTTGGTGACAGCCTCAACCACCAATACAGCTCATATCTCCAAAGAAAAGTAATCACCAATACAAATCATACCAACAATGAAAAATAATCTACTTTCTTGTGACCGAGGATTTAATAACACTTCCTAGGAAAATGAAAATGTTACAGGCAATATACTGCATCCTCCAAAAAAGTAGGTGTACCAAAAACGGGAGTATCACCAGACATTATGCAGTACTCATTCTCTCTCCATTAATGCTTCAAAAGTGTCTACAAAGCCAATGTTCTCAAAGTCCTCAGATTCAACTGTTGTATAAATATTATGGTGAACAAAGCAATATCAATCTACTTTATATGTTAATACTCACTCATTGTTGGAAGTAACGATGTAGTTGAAAAATTCCTGGTCAGCCTTAAGGTGTTCGAATGGAACCAGATCTACCAAGTCCAGTTCAGTTTCAGACGACGATAAGGAAGCTAATGAGGAAGAGGATGATGATGAATAACTGATTAGCCGATCATTCATCTCCATGAGGTAACTGAACACATCTTCGGTGTCTTCTCGTTTCCACTTACAGATGATATACCTGAATGGGACAAAAATTTTTATGATCATATTGTACTGGAAGACATCTGGAGCTATGACTGTAACCCCTTCAGCTTGTATGCATGGTCTTGCTATCTTCTCATGGTTTCATTCGCCTCAGACTAGCCTTCACAATCAAGAGCTCTCTTCAGGTTAAAGGTGACGAACTACTGTACACACAGTCTTAGTTATAAGTCATCGATATGTCCAAAAATATGACAACATTTTCCATACAACAAACCACTTGTGAGTTCTGGGCTACAAGGAAGTTCAAATATTGACAATGATAATATCTGTAGCTAATATTAACCGTATTTAGAAAAGAAAAATTATATGAAAATAGCTTTGACATGATATCAAGTACTTGCTGAATAGTTATATTTTGATTCAGCTGTAAATGGTAAAGTACAATATCAAAGACCATCCATCTTTTCACAGTGTTTGAAAAATTGCATATTATTTTCCTTATCTGCAACTAAATCAAAAGCATAACACTGTCGAGCAAGTACTTTTTTTTCTCTCTCTCTCTCTCTCTCTCTTTCTTTTAATGCAAGGAAGAAGGAACCAAAGGCCATGGGCCCACACACTGTTCCTTCCAAGAAAAAAAAAAACAATACGAAAGAGAGCCAAATTCAAGATACATTCATTTCGAGATGCCTGGACACACTGCATTTGAAAGACTGGAGATCATAGGAAGTAGGGAATATAGACAGAGGAAGACAGTTCCAGAGTTGACCAGTTGCATAAATGAAGGACTGGGAGTAACGGTTAACTTTTGCATTAGAGAGTTGGACAGAAAAGGGATGAGAGTTTATTGCTAGACGGGTACTACGTGCCCGTCGTAGAGGTGGAGGGATGCAAGCAGACAGTTCAGAGGAACAGTGACTGTTGAAGTAGCAATAGAAGAAAGATAAAAATGCAACAGTGCGGCGAAGAGACAGAGGTTGAAGGGAATAGAGACAAAAAGCCTTTGACTCCACCCTATTGAGAAAAGCTGCATGTGGGAAGTCTCCCCACACATGAGAGTTGTACTCATACTGGAGCGAATAAAACCCGTGTACAAGGTCAACAACTGTGCAGGGGTAAAGAAAGTTCGGAGACGGCTTAGCACACCTAATCTCTTGGAAGCAGATTTCACAAGAGATGTAGTATGTTCTATCCAAGATAAATCCCGAGAGAATGAAACCCCAAGCATGTTCAAGGATGATGCAGGACTGAGCTGGACATTATTAAACATTAGTGGGCAATTCTGAGGAAGATTTTGTCAGGCTGATAAGTGTAGGAACTGAGTCTTTGACGCATTAAAAATAACAAGATTATTTTTACCCCAATCAGAGATACGAGCCAAGTCAGACATTAGGCGTGCCATAGCCTCATCCCTAGTTTGCTGAAGTAACTGCTGAGATGGACGATGCAGAAACCGAATGGAAAGGTGAAGGGTGGAATCATCAGCGTATGAGTGGATAGGGTTAGATGTACAGCTTAGAAGGTCACTGATGAATAAAAGAAAGAGGGTTGGTAATAGGACATTGAAGAAACCGAATGGAAAGGAGAAGGGTGGAATCATCAGCGTATGAGTGGATAGGGTTAGATGTACAGCTTAGAAGGTCACTGATGAATAAAAGAAAGAGAGTTGGTAATAGGACAGAGCCCTGAGGAACACCAATGTTGATAGGTCTAAAAGAAGAATGATGGCCGTCTACAACAGCGGCTATAGAACGACCAGAAAGGAAGCTAGAGATGAAGGCACAGATAGAAGGATAGAAACCATAGGAGGGCAGTTAGGAGATCAAAGATTTATGCCAGACTCGATCGAAAGACTTTGAGATGTCAAGTGCAATGGCAAAGCTTTTGCCAAAGTCCCGAAAGGAGGATGACCAGGAGTTTGAAAGGTAAGTGAGAAGATCGCCAGTGGAGCGTCCCCGACAGAACCCATACTGACGATCAGAAAGAAGGTTGTGACAGGAAAGATGCATTAAGATTTTTCTGTTAAGAACTGACTCAAAAACTCTTGAGACGCAGGATGTTAAAGCAATTGGGAACGGTCACCCATCTTTGGGACTGGCTGAATAAGAGCAAACTTCCAGCAAGAAGGAAAAGTACAAGCTGATAGACAAAGTCGAAAGAGTTTACCTAGGCAGGGTGTAAGCACACAAGCAGAGTTCTTGAGGACAACAGGAGGGACTCCATCAGGCCCATAAGCCTTGTTAGTACTGAGGCCAATGATGGCAGAAAATACATCAGCTGAAGAAATTTTAATGTCAGTCATGAGGAAGTCAGAGGGGGGAAGTGATGGAGGAATAGCACCGGAATTGTATGAGGTGGAGTTGGAGGAGAAAGTCTGAGCGAAGAGATCTGCTTTATCAGTAGAAGAAATAGCTACAGAGCCATCAGAGTAGAAAAGAAGAGGGAAGGATGATGAGGTAAAGTTGTTAGAAAGGATTCTGGCAAGCTGCCAGAAGGAGCGAGAAGAATTTGAGTTGGAGAGTTGAGAACATTTAGCACGGATGAAATTATTTTTAGCAGAGCGAAGAACAGACTTAGCACGATTCCGGGCATAAATATAAAAAAGATGTGATTCAGGGGTGAGTTGGCTCCGGTACCTTTTACAGGCCCTTTCCTTGTTGCAACAGCATTAGAACAAGCGTGATTAAATCAAGGCTTTCTTGCATTAGCCAGAGGATATGAGAGAGGAATGCACACTTCCATGCCCGAGAGAATAACCTCCATAATGTGCAAGGCACACTCAGATGGCTCCCAGCCACGGAAGCAATAATCATTCCAAGGAAAATCAAAGAAGTACTGTCCGAGGGCCTCCCAATCCACAGCTCCAAAGTACCACAGACGACGCTTCTTTGGAGGGTCCACAGGCCGTACTGGAGCGATAGGACAGGTTAATACGGTAATAAGGTTATGATCGGAGGAGCCCAATGGAGAGAAAAGATTAACAGTGTAAGCAGAAGGATTAGTTGTTAGGAAGAGGTCAAGTATGTTGGAACTCTCCCCAAAGCGGTTAGGGATACGGGTAGGGTGCTGTACAAGCTGCTCTAGGTCACTGAGGACAGAAAAGATGTAGGCTTGTTCACCAGGTGGATCAGTGAAAGGAGAGGAGAGCCAAAGGTGGTGGTGAACATTGAAATCTCCTAGAATGGAGATTTCAGAGAAAGGAGAAATGGATAGAATATGTTCCATCGTAGAAGTAAGATATTACGTCAAAGCCATTTTCACATGATATTCATCTACTGTATTTCGTAAAACAGGAACTGTGTCAGAACCAGCCGATTCCAATTATCAGATAATTTTCCTATTGTGATTCTGAAACCGATATTAATCACCTTTAGCCAGCTGAGCAAAAGCACTAAGGCTACCATAAAACAGCACAATGAAGGGTAGCTGAGTAACACACATTCCTTATTGAAATTACATGGGAGTTAAAAGGAAAAAAAAAAAAAAAGGAATGCACTTACAAAAAAAACAAAATAAAAAAAAAGTAAATAAGATGTAATACCATACCTCTCTGAGTTTGCAGGTCTACTGGTGTTAGGCTTGTGAAGTGAAACATACTTGAAGCAGCGATACATGAGATACACCAGGCCAACACTAAAGCTTGTGAACACATCAAACAGCTTGCACACAAAATGGCCATCTGTAAAAAACCTAGTATCAGTGAATGTTAGAGCTCCCCTGCAGTGCTAGGGGATCTTTGTCTGTGGCATAAGTTAGGAGTGTAATGATGTATAGTAATGAGACCTGAGCAGTAATAGAAGAGGATATTTAGTCGGCTCAAATGTACAGAAATGACAATGATTAGATGGTTGCATAGTGAGTAATTGAATGCAAAGCCTGATGGGGTACTGCAACTGAAGAGTTGAAAGGAAGGATGGGACTTGAATGTATTGGTACTGTGATGAGGAGGCCTCATTACAGTACTTATTATTACATACTCAACTTGTACTCATCCAGAAATAAATTTGAGTTATGAGAGGTGTTGAGCAGAAGTTGGTTTCTGGATTTCAGTCCTGACCTCTTACCTATGCAAATAATCCAAAGCATTTCCTGGATATTCTCTTGACCCTCAACACTGATAATACAGAAGACCCTCACTATAACAGACCCCAGTATAGCAGATATCAGATTTAATGGACGCCACAAAGCCCACCAAACTTTCATTGGCTCTAACAAACAATGTCTGTTAAATGGGGTGCAGTACATGTTTCCTACCCTTTTTACTCCAACCTGGCCTGAAATTGCCCTCTCCTCATCAAGACTGTGAGTTGTAATAACAGACTATAGTAATACCGTACCAGTCATGATGACGTGCTACGATAAGGAAGTGAAATAAGCTGCAGAAGGGCAAAACTATGGACCAAATTGGTGTAAAATGGGTATAGTTTAAATTTACAGTATTAGAATATGCTATTGTACTCATTTATTTTCAAACATGTGCTTGAAATCCCACCTCAGGGGGGGACCCTACAATACAGTATAAAGGACTATCAAGTTTAACACACATGGCTTTCCCCCAGTTAGTCTGATATAGCAAGGGACTACTGAAATTTGCCTCCTCCATCACCTGTTCAGCACAAAAATTGGTTAGACTCTTGTAATAATATGACCTCTGACTTCCTATAATAAGCTGCTCCTTCCAAGACTCGTTCATAGTTGCTTCTTCTGACACTCATTTATAGCAAAAATTGGTTAGGGTCTGGTAATAAAATGACCTCAGGCTCTAACCTGTGCGGACAACACCAAGAGCCACAATGAACTGGCAGAGGTAGAGCTGCTTGGACAGAATCTCCTGGATATTCTCTTGACCCTCTACACTGAACCCTCCATCGGCCATCATGAAGTGCACCCCATGGCCTCCCGTCTCACGCTTCACAAAATTGGAAAAGTTTCGGATGTTGTCAGGTTTGTACACGTCTCCATCCCCATCTACCCCATTTTGGCCTGGAATGGATGACAAGAAGTTAGACTGGCTTGCATGTTAACCTTCTGAAGACACGTGGCATCCATTTCAATTTACACTTGTTGACAGAGTGCACTCTCGTTATACAGTTATTAAGTATATGATCACTCACTTATAAGACCAATAAAAATTTAGGACCTTTTTTCATTTTTACTATAATTTTCTCACTATAACACTAAACTGGTTATACATGGTCAGTTTTCAAAAATGCATCCCAGCTGTAAAACAAGACCATGCTGTACAAGTTTACTATACCCGTACTCAACTTAATAAGGGTCTCTTGTTTTGAAGGAGTTTATTAAGACTGCATCTAAGCCATTCAGTAAAAAAAAATATTTACCCTAATATAATCACCAGGTGATGGCATGAATAACATAAAAAATCATCCCTAGAGAGTTCAGACAGTTAATTTTCTGTAGTTCTTAAGTCAAACGTATCTTAAGCAACCATATGAACCTCAAACGAACTACAAAAATCAATATTCATGATACGGAACCGTATAAGTAATACGTAATATTACCATAATGTGGCTCAAAGAACTCAGCAGGTGCAGCAAAGAAGTCATGAAGCTTAAAGTCATTCTCCTTAAGAGTGAAGCCGAAGCCCTTGGCATCACAGAAACCATGAGAGTCGGTTTTTCTTCGCCACAACACATACTCTGAGAACCCGCCTGGTGCAGCACACACATCAGCGAAGTATAGTAAATCATCAGGCCCAACAAGCGGCTCCTGTAAGTAGCAGTAGTAATAATAATTGTCATATTAATAATTACATAACTGTCATCCTGATTTCTTTTCTCAGTCATTCATTCATTCATCATCTAACCCAGTGTTGCCTCACAAGCAGCATAGGAGCCAGGGGCAATGCAAGTTGGTCTTGACACTTAAGATGAGACTGACCAGTCTCACTCATCCCTGAGTGGCATTTTGTGGGCATTAAACACTAACCACCCTTTGCATATAAACCTGCACTGGCATAATCTGATTAATGCACCCTAATTACCCACTAAATCACCAAGCACCATAATCTGGTTATACGGTTACCACCCAGCACAGTAAATGGTTTCCTGGTTTACAGGGAACCATTTGGCTTGTCATTTTCTTTTCTCACTTTCTACAAATACTATAATCATCATCATTACTGAGCTCTCTTCTTCCCATCTAAAGACAAGATGAGGTGGGGTTCAGAAAGCAAGGAAAGAGAAAATGCGATAGGGGAACTATCAACAGTATCCCCAGTGAAATAGGCCAAACATTCATTCACATACCATCCAAGTCCCCAGAATACTGGCTCTATCTCACTGCCTGAACATCTGCATTTACATTTTCCTTCAAGGCAAACTTCACATTACCTGCCAAATACAGCCAATCTGTTAAGCCAAGAAAGCGGTTTCAAATCTCGTCATGTGCTTTTCTGTTCATAATTCATCCAACTAACTTGATCCCTGTCAGTTCCCAGGGTTAACTTTACAGCTCACTTTTCCAAAAAGAGCAACCATGGAAAAACAGACTTTGACTCACTTCCTAACACACCACTTCTCCCTGCTCTCCAGGCCAATCCATTCTATTTCCTCTTACAATATCCCTTCTTTCATTTAGGATGGATGCATCCAAACACCTCCTTTATGATGATGCATTTTCTACTTTAATTTTACAATCTCCAGACAACTTTATTTAGCTCAGAAGAGACTTTACAGACTGGATGGGTTAAAGATACAGCCTTTATTAACCAATTCACAATTAGAGTGCACTCCTAAGCTGAACATAATCACATGGAAGCAACAAAAATGAAAAATATGACTTACTCAAGGTGATGTAGTCAGTCCTCCAAACCCATCAACATACTGTCCCTATAGCTACATACTCACCCCTGCTTCATTTTTAGGTCTCGTGAACATGAACTCGAATATTGCATCCATGTTGGCCATCTTCAGTGCAGCACGGTTTTGGAAGAAGAGTTTACCTAAGGTCTCGAAGGGATTGCTGCGGGCTCGACTACGCTGCAGCTCTCGCCAGTCCAGCCTGTCGAACACACTCTGATGGTCAAGAAAACTGGAAGTTAACACAAAGGGAGAGTGACTTCCAATCAGGATGAAGATTAGCCCTGTGCTTACAACTAAATTCTCCTAAACTGAGTAAAACAATTTGGTGGTCTCAGGAATGAAACAAGAAAATGCACCACTATACTACAGCAGTTAGTTCAGAATACAGTATTTCAAAACCTTTCAGTGATTTAACAAAAACATAAATAAATAAATTACCCCTAAGCATACTTCTCAAATAAAGCACTGATGCAACTTTACATTCTCACTGAATGGTCATCATATTCTTTCTACACACAGTAAAATTTTTCACTCACCTTCGAACTCAGCACGCCCTCAAGAATTTTGGGATCGACAAATTTAGTCTCGTCAGTTATGTCAAGCTTCTTGGTTCCTTCCAAGGGCCAGGATTCAAGCGTGGCATAATCAGGAGGTGGTTCTGGGCAATGAGGAAGCCAAACCACCTCTTCTTCCACTTCAATGTGCTAAGGAAAGTAGAGAAAAAAAAATGAATAATAAAGTTATGGACATATAATTCTCTTGTGTTCTATTACATCTACTTTTTACTTCCCTTTGGTGGCTAACTTTTCTAAGCTGGCAGAGGTCTGATATCTTCCTACACAAATGCCCATGAATGAGTAAGTCTTTCTGATATGATACAATCAAGGGAAAAAATATATAAAGTAAAAGAAAAACATGAATTCTTTTTTCTTTATTTTTTTACCCCTGCACCGCGGGGTTGTCGGAGGCGCGCCGGGCCATTCCCGCGGGGATATTCGCGCTCCGACTGACTTTAAAAAAATATTTGCCAAAAATCAGTTATTAGTCCTAGAATATTATAATTAAATATGTACAGTATATGGAACATACCTTCAGCTTTCTCCTGGGATGTTTTTTTTAGCACTCGTCGACTACCGTAGGACTTGTGGAGACTTCTGAAGTTGGGTTGAGTAACTAGGTCTCCATTTTACACTTCCCGACATCCCCTAATCTGAATACCACTGCCGGATATTATCACCAGAAACACTATTCAATGATTTCCAAATAGTTTGGAATCCATACTAAAAAAAAAAAAAACACTGTGAAAGCAACGTAAAATATGAGCGCATACGAGCCTCCCACTCGCGCCAATTTGCCGCTGGTATTCTGTCATTTCTTACTCATATACACACTCACACTTTATTATTTCTAGTACTTTATTACACTTATATATATTTACAGTCCTTTACCGCTTCCCACACGATGTTTAGTAGGGGTAGAGGTCACAGGGCCTTTTATAATAGGCGCAAAAGTGGCAGAAATGGAGGGGCATCATTTCACCATGAAGGACGAGAGCGAACTGGCTGTATCTCGGTAGCCAAGAGTTGAAAATGTCAGCTGCTAATGTATATGCCAAGAAATAAGTCGTAGGAAATCTAGACAATACATAATAAATTAGGTAGTCCCAGGTGAATATAAATATCATTCAGGCTTCTCGCTTCTCCCTTCCTTTCTTATATACATTTATATTACGAGAGTAGCTCATACGGCATATTTCATGGGAAAAAAAAGCAGGGGAAATTAGCAAACGAGTGCAGGTTGGATGTTGCCAAGTGATAATTAGCCAATTCCAGGTGTTTGGCACTATCAATTACCTTATTTTATATATATATACATTATTTTGTATAAGAATACGGCATAGGGCTCATTTCAATGAATGAAAACAGTGGAAACATCCGGGGAAGATTTACTTAGTGCAGAGCGGCTGAGCAGACGACACGAGAGGATAATGGAGGGGAGGTAGGGAGGGGAGTCTAGAATGGGGGAAAATGGCTAAATTGTCAACAATGGATCGGAGTACTGATGACATTAGCAGCTCTGACTATTGCTGGACACTGGCAGTGCTGATAGATGATACAAGTCACCACCTGAAAGCCCGGGAGAATTAAAAATAACACAGAGTCACTCAAGTGACATCCCGCGGTATGATCCATCGCACCTGACCGTCACGAAAGTGACGGCCCGCGGTTAAGGGGTTAAAGTGCTGTGTCAAACATGTGGAAGCTAGGTAATACAACAAACACATACTCTTAACGAAATTCATCCTGATCAAGTGATGCCTCTCAACCCTCATACAGCTGAACTAAAATGTTCCTGCTACAAAAGCCTGATCAGTTTTTGTAAATACAGAGGAGAGACTTAAGTAACACTACACAGTACAGTAATCTGACAACTGTTAAAAGATTGTTTCAGGCCATTCAGCTAGATATACCATGACTTGCAGGCACTCACAACTTTTGTTATATTCTACATAATGAGCCATTCACTAGCCCTGTGAACTGAGCTGTACCTCTTGGCTGGCATCCCACTGAAGCTCTGCGGATGCCTCAAGCCCCTCCAGCTGCAGACCGAGACCCCGACGACCACGTTGTCGACTGGCTTCTACTGGCGCCACCAAACCCTGACCATGCTTACCCAGACCTTTGCCTTCTTCATAGCCATATTTTTTCTGTGGACAGATAATGACTGAGGTAAGCTTACTTAAAAAAAAAGAAAAAAAAGTATTCATATTTTCTATGTAAAAAGAAACACTCCAAACGTCCTACTACATGACTTTAAATAAATAAAATAAATGCACAGATAATATGGTATAGTCATTTACAGGAGCTCAAGGTGCTATGAAATGTCTGTGAGAAAAAGGATGTGACCAGGTCAGGTGTAAAGGCAATCACTGGATCCAGCAAATGTGCATAGTTACAGTATACAGTTGGGTTAGCCTAAGAGAATTCACTCATCTGGGGGGGGGAAGGGGAGTCAAAGCCAGTCAAGAACAAAGATCTATCTTGAATTTGTATTTCCCTACGCCACCCTCTTATACATCTGCCCTAATGTCTCGACATAATGAGAACTAGCTACTGGTATAAACAAGCTGTGATACCACCTCTCATTACAATTTTATCTGCCAAAGCAAGACATCTATTTCTCCAAGGTCTAAGTCTGTGTACTGTAATATAAAACTTTAACATTTGCTCAGTAACTCTTTTATTATCCCTAGCTATTCAGTCTATGCATATACAGTATTAATAAATCATGGTTAACCCACTTAGTATGGAGACATCATTTACAACTTATTTTTGTTACCTCATGACAATTTTATGCAGCTTAAGAAAGATCACTCATATTGAACAGTTCACTGGAGACATGTCTAACCCCTCCAATTTGAAGTCTTCCCATTAAACATAGGGTATCTTTCCAATTTCCTACCTGCATGCTACCATAATAAGCCTTCCTCTAAATACTGTACTATGCATTCCATAATCCTTTCTTTTCAATTCCCTGCAACCCCTCTATGTTATTATGTGACTACCATCTATCTTGCAAAATATCACAACATTTGTGTGACAGAGCTGCAGACCCATTTTACATTAAAAAGTAAATGGCAAAAAGGTAAAAGCTACACAATTGGTAATAAATTAGTCAGCTACAGTCACTACGTAGCTACCTCCTTGCTTTGGCTGGGTAGCTTTTTTTTATATATTAAGACTAACTAACCTACCACACAAATGTACATATCTTTAAATCAGATGACATACCATCATACGGTGAGCAAAAGTACTATACACGTAGTTTCTGGAGTCTATGGAGTTTTCCGCATCGGGGATTTGTTCTCCTGGGCTGCTTCCGTTCTCCTCGTCTGCCTTGACAAAATCGGAGCTGGGACATGGCTGCTTTCTCTCCCTTGCCTGGGAGAAGCTGGGAGTCTCATCCTCATCAGAGGACACAGTAGGTTGGGAAATGTCAATGCTGAGGCGAGACCGCTTTCTCTCCCCTGCCAGCGAGAAGCTAGGAGTCTCATCCTCATCAGATGATGCTGTAGGTTGGGAAATCTTAATTACAATTACTGTATTGTACTGTATTCCAATAAACCTTTCACTGAATATGTGGATAACACGAATTTCTTACATTTGAACGCTGGCTGTCAAATGCAAGTGAGGATAGTTGAACTAGGAAGTCTGGTCAGGTTAGGTTAGATTAAATCATTAGGTTTCCCATTGATTTGACACGATACGTTGACGCATCCACTCAGAGTGATGGCTGGTAAACAACACAGCCAGTCGGAGAGACTGTTGGTAAACATTGCCGTGGGCAACCTGGCTGCTTCCTTAACTACCCAAAAATAGGTATATTTTGCCCTAGGCAGGCCTAATCTCCAAACCGAGTGATTTCCAGAAAAAATAAAGCTCAAATTCATTGAAATGACGCTACAATTGATCAAGAAAAGTATTTTTTGTTTCAAAATCGTGTGATGTGAACTATTGAAAATCGAATGCCTCTCCAACCAATAAATAATCACACTTCACTCACTGGCTTGGAGGGGGAAACCAGTGACATAACTGGTATATGCATTATGGTAATGACTTACTGATGTTGTGCATGACAGAATAAAATCCATGTCAAGTTCAACTCTGCTAGTGATCTCTCAACCCTGTTAAAGACATGGTGTGGGAATATTTTGCATCAGAGAAATGTCATGACTTCACCAGCTGTACTGATCACAGCAGGTAATTCTTGCACTACATAGACACATGGGTTACTAAAAGCCTGGTACATAATCCACTATGTACACTAGAAATCACGCTGAGGTAAACTTTATACAATTCATTATCAAGTAGCAAGAAACACTCACAATTAAAAAAAAAAAAATGCACCCTTCAGAGCCAAAGTGAACAAGCATTAATGAGTCAACTTACAGGTGTCACTCAGGCTTCTCTCTCCCATTATGAAGACTTTTATCTGTACTGTCTGGTTAAATCACCGTCTTTAATGCTCACATTGAGACACAAACGACTGATCAACAAGGAAAACACAGGACCGAGAACCAAAACAAACTGGTCATAGCCTGTCTTCGTTACCGGCCTGAATAATTCATTTATATATATCTGATTTCTTTAGCAGTTATCATTTTATTCCTAATACAATAAGCAGAGAATTAAATTCTAAATCTCTGTTTCAAACCTGTGCACCTCTATCTGCAGAATTATACTCAGCAAAAAACATCGCTGAAGTTGAGAACGTATAAATTTCTCCGCTCAAGTTTCAAACACGACACGGATGCTTGGAATATGTCTATCTATCTATTGCCAGACGCCTCAATCCCGCACGGGGTGGCCACAAACAAATCGCCTCCATGTCACTCTGTCCCCTGCCATTTCACTACTATGCTCCCAACTCACACCCCCCTCTCTCATATACCTCTCCACTCCATCCCTTCATCTCATCCTCGGCCTCCCCCTCCCTCTCGCCCCCTCCACCTCACTCACATACACTCTTCTCGTCAGTCTTTCACTCTCCATCCTCTCCACATGCCCAAACCACCTTAACGTGCTTCTCCTAACGCTTCCCATCACGTCCTCAACCACACCACAACGCTCCTTCACTTCCTCATTTGTTAGTCTGTCTCTCCATGTAACTCCACATGCTCCTCTCAAATAACTCATTTCCACTGCTCTCACTCTTGACTTCTGTCCTTCCAACAGGGTCCAAGCTTCACTTCCATATGTCAGAGTTGGTATCACAATACTGTCATGTAACAACTTTTTCACTTCCATGCTCACCTCCCTGTTTCTTATCACTGCTTTCAACGAACCAGCAACCTTCCTTCCCTGCTGCACCCTTTTGAGCACTTCACCCTCCAGACTTCCATCCTTACTCATCACACTGCCCAAGTACTTAAATTCACTCACATTCTCCATACCCTTCCCATCCAATCTCATTGTACATTCACCGGCTTCTCTCGAAGACCATCACTTTACTCTTTTCTACATTCACCTTTAGATTCCGTTTCTTACACGCTCTCCCAAACTCATCTACCAAGCCATGCAGCTCCCCTTCTTCTTCGCTCAACAACACAGTATCATCTGCAAACAACAGTACAGGGAGTTTCCAAACACTGCCCTCACTCACTAGGGCCGCTCCAACATCCACTGCCCGACCTTGTATCTCTTTTATAACCCTATCCATATACAGATTGAACAACCATGGAGGCATGACACATCCTTGTTTCAATCCAACCTTCAAATGGAAAGATTCACTCAGTTTGCCATCCACACGCACTGCAGCCTTAGCACCCTCATACATACTCTTCACTGCCTTCAACAACTTCCCATCCACTCCATATATTCTTAATACCTTCCACAAACCTTGTCTATATGTGGAATATGTCACAGGGGAGTATAATTAGTTCCGGGAAAATTAGCCGTCGCAACAAAGACTCCCCATCATTTATTTATATATCAATTTATTTAGCAAGTATACTAGTTTTTGGCGTATCAGACAGAACCAGGATTCCGGCGGCTTGAATGATGAGTGAATGGTAGCGTGGCCCACTGGACTGGGCAAACTTGGGCTGTCTGAACATTGCTGATCCTCACCCCATGGTGGGAAAGGAGGTCCTGATGATAATGATGACTAGTTTTTGAGTTATATGAGTTGTAAAAATGATGATGATTTATTGTTTTTATAATGAATGTTTTATGTTGAAACATAAATCAGGCGATGTACAGTAACTTTCACTTCATCCTGAAATCTTTTTAATGAATAATTTACAGATGTTAAATGCATATAAATATGCAAGTTTGAGATTCTTAGTCTACTATATCCAAAAAAAAAAAACAATAAGCTTCACCAGATGTCACCGTTTGTGCAGATTAGAACCTGAACTTGGACCTCCATAAATATAATCAGTGCCAAGGGGAAGTGTTGCTCCAGACTTCCATCCTTACTCATCACACTACCCAAGTACTTAAATGCACTCAAATTCTCCATATCCTCCCCACACAATCTCACTGTACATTCACTGGCTTCACTTCTCTCGAAGACCATCACTTTACTCTTCTCTACATTCGCCTTTAGATTCCATTTCATACACACTCTTCTAAACTCATCTACCAAGCCTTGCAGCTCCCCTTCAACTTCACTCAACAACTATCATCTGCAAACAACAGTACAGGGAGTTTCCAAACACTGCCCTCTCTCACTAGGGCCACTCCAACATCCACTACCCGACCTTGTATCCCTTTTATGACCTCATCCATGTACAGACTGAACAACCATGGTGACATGACACATCCTTGTTTCAATCCAACCTTCAAGTGGAAAGATTCACTCAGTTTGCCATCCACACGCATTGCAGCCTTTGTACCCTCATACATACTCTTCACTCCCTTCAACAACTTCCCATCCACTCCATATATTGTTAATACTTTCCACAATCCTTGTCTATCCACCCTGTCATATGCTTTCCCCAAATCCATGAAGGCTGCATACAACTTCTTTCCCTTCTCTAGAAACTTTTCCACTAAAGATCGAAGAATGAATATCTGGTCTACACAACCTCTTCCCTTCCTAAAACCTCCTTGTTCTTCTCCAACTAATTCCTCTGTTATATCCCTAACTCTGTCAATAAGTATCCTACTATATACTTTTCCTATTACACTAAGAAGGCAAATGCTCCTATGATTACCACACACTTCTTTTTCCCCTTTTCCTTTGTACAGAGGAATAATTATACTTGACTTCCAATCCTCTGGGACTCTACCTTCCTCCCAGGCCAATCTGCACACCTTCCACATCCATTTATTACTATCTCTCCCCGATGCTTCAGCATTTCACCACACACTCCATCAATTCCTGGGGCTTTCCCCATTTTAACTTTCTTCATTGCTTCTACCACTTCCATCCTACTGATTTCTTACTCTCTTTTCACAACCCTCCTTCTCCCCACCATTCCCCAGCCACTTATACTTGCATTACTTTCATTCTCTATGTTCAACAGTTCATTAAAGTGTTCTCTCCATCTGTTCACTTTTTCTCCCTTCTCCACTAGTAATCTACCATTTTTATCTTTCACACACCCACTAACTACGTTGGCACCCTGTCTAGCTCTCTTTACCTCTTTCCAGAACATTTTCTTACATTTCCTCCATTTTGCACTCAAATTCTTTCCAAATTCCTCATCCACTCTCTTCTTACTCTCTCTTGCTAATCTTTTCACCTCTCTCCTCCTCTCTACATATAACTCTCTCATCCATCTCTCAGCTTCTTTGACGCCCCTGTTCCTCATCCACTTATTATATGCTTTCTTCTTTTGTGCCACAGCCTCTCTCACCTCTTCAGTCCACCATGCTGATCCCTGAACCCCCTTTCGTCTTCTCTTCACCCCACACACCACCTCACATGCTGCACAGATTTCTTCTGTGAACATCTTGCACACACTTTCCACGTCCCCCATATGCAGTCAATGACAATATAATACAGTAATGACTTTAGCAGTGCTTTACAATTTAAGACTGGATAAAGAGCTTTGAAATACTGTAATGTCTGCCTTATCTGAATAACCATACATTGTATTCTATTGTATAAATCATTCAGCCAATACAATTTAAAATCAACCTGCATTTTCAGTCATTTAAGTTCATCAAACACATCAAAACATCTCTCACTCTCACTCAGGTTCAGTTTCATCAAATGTAGTGGTCTCAGTATTTTATTTGTTCATCATCCTCCTGACTTTTTCCCCATCTACAGATAGGGTGAGGTAGGATCCAGAAACAGGGAAAAGAGACATTACCGGGGTAGGGTGAGGTAGGATCCAGAAACAAGGAAAAGAGACATTACCAAAGTCCAGTATAAGTATCAATGGCATGCGCAGTGATTTACTTGGATCACACAATCATTCACACATCACTGAAGCCCCCAAAATCCTGCCATCACCTAACAAGAATAACTACCTGCACACATTCTCTGTTGGAAGGATGCAAGTCAAGAGTGAGAGCAGTGGAAATGAGTTATTTGAGGGGAGCATGTGGTGTGTTACATGGAAAAATAGACATACGGATGAGGAAGTAAAGAAATGGTATGGTAGTTACATGTAGGGACAGACTGACAAATGAGAAAGTAAGGAAGTGTTGTGGTGTTGATGTGAATGTGGTCAAAAGTGTTCAGAGAAATACTCTGAGATGGTTTGGCCATATGGAGAGGATAGAGAATGAGAAATTGACTAGAAGAGTGTATCTGAGTTGAGGTGGAAGGGCAGAAGAGAAAGGGGAGACCAAGGATGAGATGGGGGTATGGAGTGGAGAGAAATATGAGAGAGAGAGAGAGAGAGAGAGGGGTGTCATTTGGAATGAGAGCAGCCAAGTGGCACAGGAATGGGCAATGTGGAGACAGTTTATTTGCAGCCACCTCTTAAAGGATTAAGGAGTCTGGTGGAGGTAGATAGATACAGTAGCCACAATTTTTTTTCTATCTATCTCTCTATAGCCAGATGCCATAAACCCATAAAGGATTATCATTTGACTTTTACAAGGATGGACACTAACCCTCCACCAACCCACTTGTTGACACACAGGAAACACATATGGGTTGATTATATGGTTACCAACCAGCACTGTAAATGGAAAGAAGAGCAGTAAAAAGTGACATGAAAGATGGGAGAAATAGGAAGAGAGGAGAGCAGAACAGAAAATGAATGATAAAAGTGATGGAAGAAGTAGGCAGCACCACATCAAGTGAATGGATGATGGTTGCCACCACTGTCCACCAACTTTTTTTTTTTTTACTGATGCATTTCTCATGCACCTGTTAAATAGCCATTCCACTGACTGTTAAGTAAAAAATCATACTAGGTGGGAAATATAAAATATGTCATCTATATTTCAGTTTATTTGGAGGAGTGACTCTCCCATGACTAGACTCTCACAAAACAAAGAGAAAAGTGTAAACATCTCCGTTGGTCACAGCCATGGGGGTGTGGACCAGAGATGAAGGCCTCTGGCAACTCATCACTGTACTAATCCAACACTGAGGTCCATATTCTTGTCAGCTTATGAGAATTCCTAGCTCCTCTTCCTTAGCAGCCTATTTCAACTTAAGGCACTGTAATGCGAGGGAAAAAGTATGTATTCCCATTACAGCATGTTTTTAATCTTTTGTGAGTCAGTTATGAAATCTCTATCAATATTACATAGCCATAAATAACATATAGTACAAAACATGGCTTGGAGTAGTATGATATGCAATATAGATACAGTAATTTGGAAAACATCCCATAAAGCCTCCTAGGTGCCAGAGACTAAAGTATTCTCATCAATTTAGGAAGCTCTATAGCATCTCTTTCACCATGATCTACACTGCATATTACAAGTTACTACTGTACTTCTTGTAGGTTTTTCTTTCTTTTTATATCTGCTCTAACTTCTTAAATAACAAACTGTACAAAAATATATCACAGTGCCAGAGGGAGAAATTAACTGGTAAGGAAGAGGTGTTAGGCAGTCTCCAGAACCAGCAAAATTCTGGATCTAAGTGAATAATAAAAAAAGAACTGTGAAAATTTACCATAATTCCATGTAATGCACAGTGATTGTCCAGATTTTTACAGAGCTGGAAAATGGATGGAAATTTGTGAAAGTAACTTAGAAGCAAAATATGAACATGCCTCAATATTACTCAGCCAATATGAGTATAGTATTGTATATATAAAACATGAATATATACATTACATAAGAAAAATAGACATTGCAGAAAAACTGGAGATCACCACACTCATCCAAAATTCTGTTGCATAATAAATAGTATAACTGTCCATATCCTCAAAATTATTAAACTGCCATATTCACAACATATCATTTTCTCAATCTTAAGGTCTCCAGTTTTCTAGCAGATAATGCATAATCTATGAATATGAGTGAATCACTTAATAATTATATTGATGACACAGGGCCATTTTCTTGCAGACTTAGTTGACTTTCCAGCATCAATTTCTTGTTATTTATTATGCATATTACACACTAACTCAGTCTCTTGGGTAATGCCATTTTTCACTTATTCTCTTTACTGTCTGATTATTTTATTCAGCTTACAAGAGGTTTTTCAAACTAAAGGGGTTAGAGGGTAGCCTCAATCAGCCCGTTCATTGGTACAAATCCTGCTGCTTCACTCCGAGTACAAATTATCTGGTGGCTCAGTAGCAATAGTAAGCTAAAATATACAAGAGTCAAAGGGTTAATATTCTTCTGTCTGTTATTTATACCATCTTAATAACTTTAACCACGAACATCATTTTTACTGTATCCTGATGTTACCACAAAATATTATTCTGACTGAAAGAATATCCTAACAGTGAAGGAAGCTAATGATGACAACATCTAACCCCTACATTGCACGAAGTCTCTCATGATTTATATAAAATTGAAGTTACTAAGAAAAAATAAAAGATGTCACCAAACTGGCACAATTAATATCAGTAGAGTATGGCATAAATGGAACAGAAGAGAATATTAATTAACTGAACCCAGGATGTTTTTCTCATTTAATTACCATACTGCCATCTGACTTTCTTATTTAGTTTAGGACAGACTCAGAACTGGTGAAGCTAGATATTGTGCAGCATAAATAAACCCCACAATACAAAAGGCCTTTCCTGAGTTGAATAAAATCATCTGGTACTTGGAAGAACAAATTAAAAAATACATCGCCTGCATTTTGTTGGTTAATGTGCAATCTGCAAAAATAAACTGTTAAAAAGTGGTGCTCGACAGCCACCTAAGTTGACAAGAACACATGCCACAGACTGTAAGGTCACTGGAATGACTGTGTATTCTCAACTAATGGAGAACCTTGGGATAATAAATAAATATATAAATAAATAAATGCATCAGCCTACATCACTATCCTGTACATATATACAAACAAGATGGCCACTCAGGCAACTCAATATTAGGGTCATATTTTCATTGGTTTAGAAGGCTCCCTGGCTAGCACTTCTTCCTTGCAGCTTATTCCTCTGTCTGCTGCACTGTTCCATTCAGTCCAATAACATGATTTTAATTATACTAGCAGAATATTTTACTCAACTCAGGAATGCCCTCCAGTACCTCAAGGGGTATATGAAGGTTGTATCTAATCTCTCCAAGTTGAAAAGTCACTCCTGACCTGAATAAAACCATCAGGAGTTAGTAAAAATAAACAAAGCACAGTATACATTACTCTGTTGAAGACATTAACTCATTCAACCCATGGATGTCTAATTCATTCTATTTTTGCTATCTGCTTATTATTTCATAAAGCTTGGGAGAAACATTTTGAACTGGAGGAATTGGGTACAGCCTCCCTTACCTCTTTCACTACTGGGATGCTCTTCCAGACTGAATAAAATCATCTGGAGGTAGCAAGATGATAAAAAGCACATCATCACTATTTCATGGATGTCTTTTGTATTGTTCTTGGTATACCCTGATAGTTTTTTTCAGCTTAGGAAAGACTTTTTGGAACTGGAGAGGGTTAGATACAGCCTTAATAAACCATTCCAGTATAAGAGACATTTCCTTTGTAAAATCAAATTGGCTGATAGCAGCAAGAGTAAGCTGAAAGGGACATTGCTCAGATTCATGGGGTTAATATTTTTCTTGCATGTTATTTTTACAATATATGGCACTATAAAAAGTTGTAAATACCAAAAAGGAGAGTAGCAGGGTGTAGCTACTGTACTGTAATATGCAAAATAAATCCCTAAGGGACAAGTGCTTGAGAACCTCCTAAGCTAATGAGACAATGGCCCCAGGAATAAACACATGACCTTAACGTAAGACCATCTTCAAGGAGAAAGTAATATAAAATAAATAGGGTAAAATAACCACTACATTACTTGATGGTCAGCTGCTTGACAATTCAGCTGCCTATGCATACATGGCTTAACCTAACAGTATGATAACTTTTCTTTATATTCTACTGTTGCTCCCACCATATGATATAATTCAGCCTAAGGGAGACCTAGTGTACTGAGGAAGTTAATGATGGCTAGATCTAACTCCTCAAGCTCAAAAAGTCTCTCCTAAGCTGAACAAAATAGTCTGGTGTAGAAACAATAAAGCACAAATGACATTATCATAGTGAAGGAGTGAAAATATTAAGTTCTGTCAACTATCATTATTGAAGCCATGGTCATTATACAGTATCTTATTAATGTCCAATCATTATTGCTCTTTCTTGACAACTAGACAAGTGGCAGCTACATACATAGATCAACATGATTTTTTTTTTAATCACTATGATAATATAAGAGTAAAATGTGAATTTCCCTACTATATCCTAACGATTCATGCCTAAATGATATTCTTATGAAGACAAACATGTGCAACTTTAATAATATGGACAACTTAACAGTGTGAAAATGCTGATGAAAAAGTGGTCAACATTAGAAAAATAATGTATATATATCCTCGTATATCAATTAATGTGAAGGACTGAGTGGTGAGGACCATAAGAAGTGAGGGTCACGGCCTCAGACGACTGCATATCTTTAACAAAATGGCGCCCTTGTTAGGAAAGAATAAATACACGCAATCAGAACCGGAATTTGCAGAGAAACCACTGGAAAATCAAACTACACAATCTACCAGTCACATTCTGAGTACAGAGCTTTATAAACACTAGGCATGGATCCTTTATTTCATGAAGATGGTGAAAGTAACTGGAAAATTTCTGCAGCTTATTTTTATCCAGTAGATTTCAGCAAGGCGCCACTAATGTGATTCCTGCACATAATTAGCATCAACTGGGGAACTGTAGGTACCCATAAAAAATAATGCTAACAAAACTACAGTCACATATGGTGTAGGTTTGTACTTGTCCAAAATGTAATAGCAACATCGTACATCAAATTGGAAACACAACTACAAATACTGTTGTAGCTACATTGTGCACAAAAGCTGCCATGAACAACTGATAGCATTACTCCAAGCTATGTGCAAAAGCATTTAAATAATGCAATGCAAGTATTCTGTACTCCATAACCTCCTGCAACATTATCTCACCACAACCAAGCCAACAAAGGCTGGATAGACACTGTTTACACTGCAGTGCATTATAGTACAGTAGCAATTTGTTCTCACATGCACCATACTGGTGAGTATTCATGATAATTCACAAGAGGTGAAACTCTTAATATACCATAATACATACACATGTTATCCCATGTACAGGTATCAACTGCAGACAAAATGTGAAGAGTGATTCACCTCACTTTCTCAGAGTCAGACATGTGGACCATCATGTCTTCAGGTAAAGTGATTACAGCAATACATATCTGTCTAACACATTTTCATTAGTTAACTATTACAGATAAATATGCTTTCATATACTTTCATAGTTATCATGAGCCACAAGTTAAAGCTAGCCAGCTTTGGACTGATATAAAGCTGGAATGCATAATGATGAGGTGAAAGTCAGAGCTATAAAATCTGGCCAATTTTTCTATAAATTTCACTAGCTATTCAGAAATGAAAATAGCTCCACCAATTTTTCCTAATAAAGTAATCAGTTGAGTGTGTAAAATGGGAGGATTACTGTATGTTGAAAAGAAATCAGACAGTTCTGCTAGTCAACACTGAAAATATACAAGACCACAAAAAAGTTTATGGTAATGCAAACCTTGAGTAATTGCAATGTAAAAATAAATTTGATTCAAAACATGACAGACTTCGCAATATTCCTCCCTGATAAAACGGCAAAGGTAAATGTGTCCCATTTTAGCACTTCAGTTTCAAGGAGGGAGCACAGTATTCAGAGACAATCAAGAAGAGACTTTTAGACATTTTTAGAACACAGCAAGTCTTCATACTCTTCCATTTTCTTAAACATTGCTCTTCAGGGTAGGACAGCCTCTCACACTGACTAGAAACTTGTAGGGAATAACAAAAACATGGTAAAATAATGTCATAAATATTGGTGATAATAAGTGATGGAATAATTTGCTAAAACTTTCTGATAACAAAGTGAGGCAATGTGTCATTATTGTACTGTCAGTTTCCACATAAATGCATTATGAATACTGTACACCTGTTCTGTGTACTGTTCACCCCTACAGATCAGGAACATCTCACTGAAGCTGAATGAATCTGTTTGGCATTACCAAGAATAATAATGACATTTATATAAAAAAAAGACACCTGGACTGAAAAGGTTAACCCCTCCAGTCTGATGATGTCTTTTATTTTATTACAGTTTTTTTTAATCCTTGCTACTATCAGATGAGACTTAGTGAGAGACTTTCCTTGAATGAATGGGATACCATATGTACAGTCAATCAAAAAGGTATTGGTGCACACTCTGCATGAAACAGTCTGACACCACAGAGGATGGCTATTACAAAATTGCAGGTGATTTTGCCATACATTAATAACCCTACTTTCCTGATAATGCCATATACTGTATATAACTTGCTTGATATTTCTTAATCAGTACTGTTAAATTGCACTTTCAGATGATGACAGATTAACTGCATCAAAACATCGCAAGCTGTATCAGTCACTTGAGAAATCACTGACCCTACTATGTGACACTCTTTTGATCAACTGTACATGTATGAAAATGAATGTAGTGTTTTACTGTATCAAGTACAAAGCTTTACCATATAACTGAAATTATCACCACACATGCTACACAAAGCATAACAGGACATATGACTTTGTACCTGACCTTAATGTGATATGTACATGATCAAAACACTTTCTTCTGAATAATTGTTAATTAAGTATAATACAGAAAATTCCACTTCACCTCCCTCGAGGCCTGAGATCGGGTAAAAAAAAAAACGTAAATAAATTAGGACTGTACTGTAATGGAAAATAAAAAACAATAACCCCTTCGATGCACTGATGTATTTTACCAGTTTCTTCTTCTTACTTCCAGATGATTTGATTCAGCTTAGAGGAAACTCATACTGGTAGTAGTTATAATAGCAATAGTTGCAACTCCAACTCATTTGCTTTTGCACCCAGTGGACTGCAGGCTGAAGTTGCCCTCCTCCTGCACTCAACCACCCTCCATTCAGGGAAGACAGAGAAAGCTGAAGGACATTTGTATAACCAGGCAACAAAGCTAACCAGCTATGTCTGTGCCACTTTTAGAAGGCATCTCTCTCCAGCACCCAGTGAGGGAAACGAAAGCCACAGCTAACCCCTCCAGTTCGAAAAGTCGCCTAAAAGCTAAATAAACCTGTCTGGTGCTTACAAAAATAATGTGAAAAATACCCTACTTAGTATTTGAGCTGTGACATTGTTCTGTCAGATAAAAAACAAACTGGCTATTGTAAGGGTAAACAGGTAATGGAATTTCACTTCAACATTTGCACAGTCTTGTATGAATACAACATACAACAGATGAACAAACCTAGCATATAAAAAAAAAAATAAAAAAAATCCTTTCATAGTCACTTTATCTCCCATTCACAACTGACTAAGAAGTGCAATAAATAATATTCAATACTGAACCCTGAAGTATTAAAACCTAATTCTAAACAATGAACCACCATCATACCTCTCATGGTTTCTGTATCTTTGCTATATGTTCTCCCATTTATGCACAGTTAAACCCTTTAGCCTGAGGATTTTTTTTTTTAAATTTAAATTCTGCTGCTGCCAGACACTCTTATTCAGCTTACGTAAACTTTTTGAACTGGAAGAGTTGGATGTATTTTCCATAAACTCCTCACTACTTGGGTGCTTTCTGAACTGGATTAAATAGTCAAGTACTATAGTGGCAAGGATAAAATATCTATGACATTTCCAGGCTGAAGGGGTTAAGATCATATTAATTCCATGTATATCAAGTGGAATGCAAACCTCTACTGCCATAAAGTCGCTCACTCCAAGGCACTAACCACTGAATTCAAGTGCTTCCTAACTTTTCTATATTTCATGCCTTAACTCCTTCCCTGTGTTAACATTACTAACTTTTTTTCTCTCTCTCATACAGATGGAGTAACTTGATATTACTGCTATGGTAAACGTTTCACAAAAGGGCCCTCCCACCCCAAACTGAATAGGATCATCTGGCAGTTACATGAAAAATACAGTAAACCCTCTTTAAAGTGAATGTCAATTTACCCAATTTCAGCTTTATAAACTCTTTGATTAAACCATACGACCTCTTCATATACAGTATCAAAAAGCAGTTTGTAAGCTGTACAGTATAAAATGGATGCAGCTAACTGTCTGACTAAACAGTACTGTAATGAATACACAGACAACTGAAACACATTAAATGAGTACCATCCTCAGAGTATGGTAATGTATCTAATGGCATAAGTATATCGCAAACCTGGGTTAGTAAATTAAGACGATCATCAATCATCAGACTTTAACAAACTTTTGGATTTAACAATCCACCTTTCTCTAATTGGTCTGTCATATTATATAGAGCTTACTGTACAAACAGGATGTTACATTACTGAAGGGGTAAAACCTAAAACTGAACTAAGCAAATTATCCTGCCTGTATCCTGAATACAGTATAATGTTGACCTACACTTCTGATGGTTCTGGGTGTACTATATTAGGGGATTATCACATACCAATAAAATAAACACCAGTTAAGTTTATATTTCATCCACTGAAAACCTGACACTGATACAGTACTAATATTAAAATTACAAATCAACACTGGTTCTTATAAATCAAAGATAAAATGTAAACTTGATTACCATATCTGGATTAGACTGACCGAGGTCTATCCCTCTCTCTCTCTCTCTACATACTGCATATATATATATACAGTATATATATAATATATATATATATA
>JAGKTI010002536.1:51443-65882 GCA_018397915.1 Birgus latro
TCTATCTATCTATCTATCTATTGCCAGACGCCTCAATCCCGAACGGGGTGGCCACAAACAAATCGCCTCCATGTCACTCTGTCCCCTGCCATTTCACTACCACGCTCCCAACTCACACCCCCCTCTCTCATATACCTCTCCACTCCATCCCTCCATCTCATCCTCGGCCTCCCCCTCCCTCTCGCCCCCTCCACCTCACTCACATACACTCTCCTCGTCAATCTTTCACTCTCCATCCTCTCCACATGCCCAAACCACCTTAACGTGTTTCTCCTAACGCTTCCCATCACGTCCTCAACCACACCACAACGCTCCTTCACTTCCTCATTTGTTAGTCTGTCTCTCCATGTGACTCCACATGCTCCTCTCAAATAACTCATTTCCACTGCTCTCACTCTTGACTTCTGTCCTTCCAACAGGGTCCAAGCTTCACTTCCATATGTCAGAGTTGGTATCACAATACTGTCATGTAACAACTTTTTCACTTCCATGCTCACCTCCCTGTTTCTTATCACTGCTTTCAACGAACCAGCAACCTTCCTTCCCTGCTGTACCCTTTCGAGCACTTCACCCTCCAGACTACCATCCTTACTCATCACACTGCCCAAGTACTTAAATTCACTCATATTCTCCATTTAATAAAGTAATGCATAATTTTTTGTTTAAACTTAGAAAGCTTACTTATGAGCATTAGTGGCAATGCAGTGTTTGATAACTTAGAAAGCTTACTTTATGAGCATTAGTAGTAGGACAGTTTGACAACTTAGAAAGCTTGCTTTATGAGCATTAGTAGTGAGACAGTGTTTGATGCTTCAGATAAAATCTGCTCTTCTTACACGATATATGTGCTTCAATAAAAAATTAATAACTTAGTGACCAAGAGATAAACATGGCACCAAGATTCAGACTAAAGGTGCAGCATCACTAAATTTAGTTCTCACACCAAATTTATTCCCCATATGCTAAATTTTATCTTGTAATACATAGTGCTGCAATGTTTACAGTCTCTATTGGTACTCCAGTCTAAATTTACTTCCAAAAATATTACTCCTTAGCAATGCATGAGACAAGGGCTGATATTTACAAAACACCATAGGATCATTCTTCTCATATACAGTACAGTAACTAAGATCCATTTATAGGAAGGACAAGGGAAGGAAAATTCAGATCCTTCCCTTGTCTTTTGTTCTTCCTTTAAATATATATATATATCCATCTATCCATCATCCAATCCTACATCTCCCTAAACAGGAGCATAGGAGCCCAGGGCTAGGCAAGTTGGTCCTGACATTTAGGATGAGAGTGACCAGCCTCACTCATCCCTGAGTGGCATTACGTGAGCAATAAACCCCAACCACCGTCACCAGCTCAGTCCGATTGGAGTGCTGTAAGTACCCACTAAACCATCAGGTGCCATAATTTGGTTATATGGTTGCCACCCAGCATAGTAAATGGTTTCCTGGTGTACAGGAAACCATCTGGCTTGTCACTCAGTGTAAAGCCACCCACAGGCAGAGGGTAGAGGAAAGAATGAAGGAAAGAAAAACAGAAGAAGGAGTATAAAGTCACCTGGAGGCAGAAGGACAAGGAAAGAATGAAGGAAAGAAAGACAGAAGAGGATTGAAGGAAAGAAGGATGGAGGAGAGGAAAGGGAAGACACCTGAGAGCAGCACTACATCGAGTGAGTGGATGGTGAGTGCCCCCACATACCACAAATATATATATATATATATATATATATATATATATATATATATATACATGAGTGGAAAATCATCATAAGCCATTTAGTGAATCTCAGTCCTGGTACTCTACATTATTTCAAGCACTACTTTACCAGTAAATGAGGGTATGGTAATGTGTTTCAAGTACAGAGTTACGTCACAGCAACTGTTCCTATTCTACACCCATCAGCCATTGTCTCTCCCCGCCCTTTGTCCTTGTCCCTAGCTGATGAAAATTTGCAGCCAGAATTTTACAGCTAACACAGACCTGACAATGGTAATTCAAAACTTGTTCAGTATGCAAAAATAACAGCATTATCAACAATTGTTCCTTGTGTAGTATAACAGAGATTTAACCTATAGTATACCTGCCCATATCTGTTCCAACCTGACAAAGATCCTTCACCCCAATCAGCTCAGTTGATGGCCAAGTGTTGCCAAAATGATGGGTTAATTTGACCATTAACCAAGAAGACTCATTCTATCTCATACCTAAAGCTTATTTAATTTCATGCAACAATAACTTACCATTCAGGTTGTGGAAGTAGCCCAGTTCTCTCAGATGAAAACAAGCCACCTTACCATCAAACAACTAGCTACTGTCCAGGGACAGGATTACAGGTGAGGGGAGACTAAGGTTTGCGAGTGTATATTATGGGTTAGATTAAGTACAAAACAGTATTAATTCTCAATCTACTGTATCCTGTTTAATTTTTAAAGTTTTAAGCTTCAATGTGGTAAAAAATATATATAAACTTATGAATGAAATGTGAAAAATATAAACAGCTTTTTCAAACCCTGAATACAAGACACTTCATAATGTTGACTGCCTAATCTTGAAGTCACTGTACTTGGGTCTCTATACTGCACGATTACCTGGTTTTGATAAGTGTAAATCTCAATGCTATGGGCTAAGGTAAGTGGCTATCAGGATGTCTGAGTGTATATACAAAATATTATGCAAACAGTTAGCTAGTCTCTTAACATTTTCAAGTAGCATACTGTGGGCTGTGTTTGAAGTGGCATGGGAGGCTTTGTAGTGCTTCTTCCTTAGCTATTTATTTTAAATATTACAATCAAATATTCTCCTCTATGTAATTTATCTAATTTTTCGTAGCAACATCAATACAGTTTGCATCAATAACAAAGATGAAGAAGTTACTTTGAATATTATACCCCCAAATTTTCTTCTATCTTATTTCAAGTATATAACTGTAATATCTAAATAGTTTCCACCAGTAACACAGAAGGGGCTTACTCTGAATATTTTTAAACCCTAATATTCTATTTCAAGTTAAGTATACCATTTTAATCTCACCATACTTTATACAAAATTACTAACAAAGGAGAGAGTTACTCTGCACATTACTCCCAAATACTCTCTTTCATGTTATTTATATAATTTTGATAGTGATGCAAATAGGAGGTACCAAAGTGTTATGCGCAGAATAAATCGTGAATGAAGAAGGGCCATGAAATCTCCAAAATCACTTCTAATACAACCCCATATCATGAAATGTGCTTTGAATATACAGTATAGTTTTGCAGCAGGCTCTATACAAACATATAATACCTGCACAAAGAACATCACTTGGAAAGGTTAGCACACTTATCATCATCCCTGATTATAAAAAAAACTACAAAACTAGGGGGAACGCTTAACTGGAAAATAAATAGATGGAATACAACTCACAGCACAGTACAGGTAACATCTAAAACTATCCAAACCTAGAGAAATGATCAGGAAACTAAGGATAACATGATGCACTTGGAACTGAAGTGATGAGTATCCAAATTCCAAGGCTGAAGTTAGCAGACTTACTTTGTTATAATTCCAAAACTAACCATCGAACTTTAAAGAGCCAGACAGAATAATAATACTAGTTTCAAGACAACAATGAGTTATACCAAAAATGGAGCCTGCAAACTTTAACTATGAATATTTTGAAATTTGTATCTGGTACATTCATCACTGCGGTGCCAAGTGCCTCAGATGAGATCCAGCAGTTGATGTGTTTCTTGCCACTGCACCTGTGGAATGAAAAACAGTTTGTATCTTTTCATGACTGTAGAGGAACTAATAACCCCCCCCCTCACCTATATTCCCATCATGGCTCCTCCATTCTTTTCATTTGAGAGTATGAGCATCATTTAATACAAGTGATGGACTTATGAATGATAAAGAAGTGTTTTGGTAATTTAGCGCCATACAATTACCTCCAGTTTTGCACTAACAGGTAAGCTTCAAGTTTCAAGCACTATCTTTAAATCCAGAAACTTGTTCAGCAATTTCTTAGCTACCTTGATTCCATAGACTGTCTCCAATAAAGAGGTTCATCCAGTCATATATCAACAAACACAGAAATTACACATTGCCTGAAACATGAGACCTGCTTGCAAGTGAACTGGAAGGAACTGTACCAATACTGTGATTTACAAAACAGGACACTGGTTGTTTGCAGTTAAGATGCTATTCTAACAACCCTTTCAGTCCAAGGACATACTTTCCATTACATTCTTGCTATGATCTGATGATATTATTTAGCTTTCAGAAGTCAGAACTTTCATAATGGTGATGCTAAACACTGACCAATTCTAAGCTCTTTACATTGAGAGGTTCCTCAAAGATTAATAAAATTGTCTGAAGGTAGCAAGAGGAAATAAAAATTATGTCTTTATGCTGTTGTGGTTAAAACATCACTTCAATACTTGAGCTGCACAATAATTTCTTCAATCTACCACACCAAACAGGATGAAAATAAGCAAGTACTGTACCACCAAGTTTGGATGCTGATTTCAGTGCCACAAATAGTTGTACTGGAAGAACTGATATTATATACAGGTACTAAAACTGTGTTTATTGTGAGGATATAACTGTTTCACTTAACTTGGATCCTCCTCAGGTGCAGACGCACAGCATTATCACATATTTATATACTTTAGTATGGTGGTAGGGGAAAGAGAGGGAAGGAAAATGCAGATGGAATGAGGGAAACAAAAAATGGGAGCAAGATATAAGACAGGAAGGGGGAATGTTGTATCCTCAGAATAAATACAACTTCAGTAACTGGTATACATCATTACTGATTTCCTTTCTTTGCAGACTTTACTTACCATAAATGAGATAATGATAGGTGAAGTGTATAGCATATTACAGCACAATAGATCCTCATTATAAGTATGTCAAAAATCATACATAATCACATGAAGCAACCTGACCAAATATTTCCCAATCATTACTGGGGCTTCAAGGAAATTTTCTGAGGCACTCTATATGATGTAAAAAGGCCTCCTTTTAATCCTAGTAAGTATTTCATTTCACAACAACAACAACTTTTTCCACATGACTAGTACTGTGCAACAGGGGAAACAAGGAAATCAGCTATAATGGTAGCAAATGAAACCTTAACAGACAACTTTCCTCTAATTATGTTTGGACATGATGGCAAAAAATGCTGTCAAAAGAAGCAATATAATGATTACTCACTGTATACTGTAACCTTCAACAGACATCCATAAAAATACATATACAGCAACCACACCTTGCTGTCTAGTACAATTTGATCATCCTTTTCTACATTTTGAAGTAAGCCATAATATCCAGCAAAGTTCAAGCATGCAGAAGCATTTCATCCATGCATCCATCAAGAGAAAATGAATGATTCATATCCAGGTCAAGGGGCACTTATTCTATAAAATCATTCATGAGTTATGATAAACACCCATAACATAAATCTTTACCTATACTGCTCCCTGTGTAATTAAACATTGTTAAAAACAAAGTACTGTGATAGCAGAGACTTGTATAAATGTGCAACACTCAAGAGTATATTGCATACACAAGATTATCAGCTTCAGTATATCAACCACAATCATTCTGTAGTGTATTTAGTACATTACCAACTTCAATTATGATTGGTCAAGTATACTATAATATGGTTTGATTAAAATGAAGGATGACTATTCTGAAGTTGAAGAAAGCTCTGTGTGAAAGTGTGTTGCTTTTGACATTCTTGTTAAACCTGGGCAGTGAGTGACAAAGATATTTTAGAGTTTGAGGCTAAGCAAATGACTTTTCAAACCAACTGCAGGTCTAAGTAGGATGATGTAAGTAAAAGGGATGAAGATATGTATTGTATCCTGGAATGGAAGTAAGGGATTTAGGAATGAGATGTGGAAGCTTTGTATAAATAAAGATAAATATGTTGAAATGGTATGGATAATTTAAAAGCAGGCACAGAAATACAGAAGCCCAAGAAAGACTGAGAATGAAGCTGAAGGTAATGTAGGAGGAGGAGGACCACATATAGTATGGAAGATGCCAGTGGAACAGTATTTTGGAGAGAGTGAGAGAAGAGGAAAGTGACAGTAAGAGAGTGGGAGCAGTAGTGCATGTAGACAGAGTAACCTGGAGGTGATTACAGAATATGCCACTACCAATATCTATTAAGGAGTTTCCAAGACAGAACCAGGTGCTGGAGATGATGATGATAATGATGAAACCAAAGGAAAGCTGGACAAGTGACAGCAAGCTTGTGTAGGAAAACTGAGCGGAGGGTAAGTCTAACTATGAATGAATAATGAAGGTTAAGTCTGGTACAGGGGCAGCTATTACTACTTTTTAACATATTGTATAATTCATGAAAAGAAAAATGCATACATACACATTCCTCATACACATGTAAAAGAACATAGCTGAAAGTCTATCTGTCTATCTATCTATTGCCAGACACATTAATCCCGTAAGGGATGGACAGAAACAAATCGCCTCCATGTCGCTTTGACTCCCGCCATTTCATTGCTCTCACTCCAGCTCACACCTCCCTCCCTCATATACCTCTCCACTCCAACCCTCCATCTAATCCTCACCCTCCCCTCCCTCTCCCCCCCTTCACCTCACTCACATATACTCTCCTTGTTAGCCTCTCACATAATAATACAATAAAAATAAAAATAGTATTAGTGCTATTCAAAATCCCATACCAGACTGTAATTATACAAAACTGGATACCATACACTACATGCAAATGAAAAACATATTGTAAAGTAACACTTCAGATAACTGTACCTTCCATTACTGTAAGTAAGCAATCTCTTGACTGTGGAAGTAGCTACATATACAATCTAGCTATACCTTCCACAGACTAATATAATATATGGCTTTTAAATTACTTGACACCTACTGACAATTCAACTAAACACAGCTTGTTAACCACATTTCCTTGCTGATATTTGGTCATCTTGCAACAAAATCCTTTTAGCCTATTAGGGGCACCATAAGTTTCCAGTTGCAATGCCCTTGGTTATCATCAATGGCATATTTAATGTACTACTACTGTAACAATCTAGTAATGCTTCCGATTCTTTACTCATGGTAAATTGTTCAAGCTGTGAGAATTTCTATAACAGACATTGAAATGAAATATGATGTTTGGCAAAGTAAACTGACTTTTGATGCTAAGTACATTTAAATGCAATAACTGATACTAAGAAATGTGATAAATGATACAGTACTAAAAATTTAAGAATAAAAAATGCTAAAATCACTGAAATGAAGTGAAATCTTCCACTTATCTACAGCATGTCACTATTCTACTTAAACCTATACAATTTAAAAACAGACACTGCCTCAGATTAATACAAGGACAAAAGCTGTCTATCTACAGATAAAATTTAATCATAGATGTGGAAAAAAAAAAAAAAAATGTCTACCACCTTAAAAATAAGCACCATGATATTGCCTACAAAGATCATTTCATTGCTGGCTACCCGATTAAAATTCTTGTCAAATTTCTCTATATGATACTGAGTACTAAACTGCCAGTTAATATCTGCTAGTTAATTTCTAAAGAGGACTTAACTGGGTCATTATATGGTACCAAATTACACTTATATGGTTACACTAATTACAGGTTGTGAATTTGAATTCAAAAACAAAAATACAGTAAGTAATACATTAAAGTGGATAAGCCTAACACCACACTACTAGAGGAAGGCTTGACTTTTAAAAATTCAAGTCAGATTTCCACTGGTTTTATATCTGTATTACAGTACTATTCCTACTCTGCCTGTCTAGCATTCAAGGCAAATATTATTTTACTTTTCAAATTTATTGCTGTTTAAGTCAGTTTCTATGGCAACCAACCCTTAAATATTGAGCTGTCAGGTGGATTTGGTCAGCATTCACAAAAATTATTGAAACAATAAATGTACTGTATATAACTATCATTACTAATTCTTTCAAAAACTATTGAAGAAAAATATTAAGTGGTGTTAATTTTCTCCAACTAAACCTAAATTACACAACTACATTAAAATGCCATAAAGTTTCAAAATTCTGATTAAAAAGGAAAATTGACAGAACAATGGGACTCTGATTTTCCACTATACCTGAACCAAATGCTATGACATTTGTATCATTGCTACTGCTTAGCTCTCACACACTTCAATTAACCTTTTCAGTTCAAAGATATGATACTCTTGCTTCTTCCAAATTATTTCATTCAGCTTAGGGCAACATCTTGTAGTGAAGGCAAGAATGAATGCGACGTCTCATCCCTCCAGTTGGAGACATCTCTCCTAAGATTAATATAATTGGCTAAAGCTAACAAAAACTAAAAAATAAAATCACTGGACTGCAGGTGTTAAAACCATCAAAATGTATCTGAACTGTTAACTTATTAATTAAAGCAGTACATGAAGAAAATACACCTAGAGTGTACAGGTATCCCATTGATTTCATTCTTGCTACCACCAAAAAATATCATTTAATTGCACAAAAAATCATCAGGTCTTCATGGGAAAAACAAAACAGGAGTTCAGGACATAAGACAAGTTAGTTAATATCTGGCTACTTGATAAAAAATGTCTACCATCAGAAGTGCAAGGTTTACTTTGTCACTAAACAAACAGTAAGCCTAAATGAAAAACAGAACAAATATACTTGCCTTCTATGACAACATGACAGAAGATCATCTCACCTTCAGTTTATCTTTGTCAGTCTCACTCACATCTATGATGAAAAGGTAAGAGGTAAAGGTAAAGGTCAGGGCGGTGTCATAAAGTGCTTAACCTTGCCAAATATCAGCCTCACAACACTGCCCATGATCTTCTACAATTGTTGTATACACCTTGGAAGTTTCCCTTGACCTGTAAGTCAGTCTACTGGATCAGAGGACACTGTCTGAGAAGATAAAAACTCATTCCTAGTCACTCTGAGCCATGGACCACAAAATCAATATGAACCAGAATAAGCTCGCTGCCAAAATATCAACCAAGGCTTCTGACCAACCAAATACTGTACTGATATAACAAAACCTCTGCTCATACCACAGGCTTGATCACAAGTCTTATATCTTCCTACTCAAGTTTTGCAATGGAAAACTACTGTATTCAAAACTTCCGCTATCCATCCATCCATCCATCATCCAATCCTATGTCAACCCACAGAGAAGCGTAGGAGCCCGGGGCTAGGCAAGTTGGTCCTGACATTTAAGATGAGAGTGACCAGCCTCACTTATCCCTGAGTGGCATTACGTGAGCAATAAACCCCAACCATCCCTTGGATATAAACCTTCACCGGCTCAATCCGACTGGAGTGCCATAATTAACCACTAAACCACCAGGCACCAAAGTTTGGTTATATGGCTACCACCCAGCTTAGTAAATGGTTTCCTGGTGTACAGGAAACCATCTGGCTTGTCATTCAGTGTAGAGTCACCCACAGGCAGAAGGTCAAAGAAAGAATGAAGGAAAGAAAGACAGAAGAGGGAGCGTAAAGTCACCCGTAGACAGATGGACAAGGAAAGAATGAAGGAAAGAAAGACAGAAGAGGATTGAAGGAAAGAAGGATGGAGGAGAGGAAAGAGCAGACACCCAAGAGCAGCACTACATCGAGTGAGTATATTTTAATAAGTACATTACATACCGTACCTGATAGCCCTTCTGATTATTGTAAACTCAAAAAAATGGCCAAATGATTCTACTAATTGTAAACAATGAGGTACAAGATCTGATTCATTTCATTGATGTAATAATCAATTTTTGATTATGATATGAAGATTTTGGTCAACAGTATAACCACTCTCTACAAAGAAAATAGAGTAATATATGTGTCTTTCTGCATAAACAGTGATGCACAGTGCTACCTGCATATCAAGGAAGAAAGAGCCAAGATGGTGAAGTCTTCACAAAGATAAAATACAAAAAAACTATCTGGCTGAGAACTGATGGAAAGTCGGAGAGCATAGGGCTGCAGGGCTGACTGAGTCCTTTCAACCCTTAGGAAAAACAATGAACAGGGGAGATAATGAAAATTATGATGAACAACAGGAAAATGTAAAGAGATAGAGGAGGCAATGGAAGAGGAAGAACAGTGTCATACGAACAAAAATGGCCAAATTACCCATGATACAATCTTAGTAATTCATGATTAAACACTGGAATGACTGATCAAATGTTCTTCACACATTCCTCACACAGTACTCAACATTCTCACTCAATATAAATGAACAAGGCATTGAAGTCACATATGAATAAACTGGATATAGTGATGAGAAGTCTTTCTAAGTATTTATGCTTGTAAATTTAGAGGTATTTCACACTGTAAGTGCTAAACTGAGTATTATTGACAGAATGTAGTTTCTCATTCACTGTTCTACATTACAACTTACTTTCCCAAAAATTATAAGAATAAAGTATTTTACAAGTATGTCAAATCTCACTGTGGCATCTTATGTCTGTAACTCCCAATATGAAACTAAATAAGAACATTTTTGCAGTGTATTACTGTAGTTAGGAAACAACCACCAAAATATACACCGGTATAATACATGATAACCTGCACTCTCAGTGTCTCTTTACATTCTCTAATACCAAGGAACACCAGTTCATCTTCAGTATTCATCCTCACTGTAGTTATTGCTTCAGGACTTATGTCAGATATGTCAGTGAATGTAATGAGTAGCAACACAAGAGTCAAAAATGGCTGGGGTGAAAAAGAGACTAGATTAATCTTTGTTTACTGTCCACTACTTAAGGCCATTCACTTGAAGCTTCTTGAAGACATAACATGTTGTATCTGTGACTATAATTTTTTTTGACTGCGACTTGGGCTATACATCTAGGGCAAGTGGTGTATAACCAGAGTATAACACAAATGCTCTGGCACATACCCTTGATCAAGCACACTACTGCAAGCGAGGGGTTACAAATGCTCATCACAATTATAGTGCAGTGATAGATGAGTGCTTTTTTGGGTGAAGTCAATCTTTCCATATTCATCCTCACTTTTAAAACTGCAGGGAAGATTAGGGATTGGGCATTGTTAAAGGATAAGGGATGTTTTGTTGACTGATTGGGTATGTTTTAAATTATGTCTCTTAATATATGAGTTTTATATCCACAATGCCAGATAAAGAGATATACCAGAACTGGAATAACCATCCATCCTAGTAATCTCACAAACTGTAACTTATAATGTTTACTTTTCACTTTAATTAAGGGGATATTGTATTTTTGCTTTCCAACAAAAGAGACGGAACACAAAAATGCCACAAACCCATTCCATCCCCCACTCCAACTTTTTATGGAGAACGTAGGGTTGAGTCTTAGGTTACTTGAAGAACACATGGAGAGGATGGGAGAATTTTCCTTCACACTTACATGTCCATCATCATGGACATTCCTTTTCTAAGTACATTTTCTCTGATATTTATTAAAGACAATGCTGCACTTTCATAGTGTTTTCCGAATCACTTCACTTTTGTCCTCTGTTTATTCATGGGATGTTTGGTTTTCCTTTTAAATACAACCGGTGAAAGTGGAATTGAGTTGTGACCTGTGTCATCAATGAATCTCCCGCTAAACTCACCTACATTTATTCACTGTGGGCATGGGAGCTCGTGTGGGTGTCTGTGGGTGCCGCGGAGGGGTGGGTGGGTGGGTGTGGCTGTCTTCTCTGCATCAAGTTGGTGTCAGGATCAGAAAGGCCATTGTGGGTGGACTGTGTGGGGGTGGGTGAGGGCTGGAGAGGTTCAGAGGCTTCATGGATGGTGTTGAGAACCTGGTGGACTACCGTGGGAGGGGATTCATCTGTTCCTGCTCCCACAACCACACTGCTGCCTAAATTCCCACCCACACCCACACTGCCACCTAAATTCCCACTTGCACTCACATTCCCCCCTATATTCCCACTTATATTTCCACCCACACCCACATCCACTTTGGACCCCAAGGGATGGTTACCAATTCCTCCCACTCCCACACCCACACCCACACTACCATCCGCCAAGGCATCTTCCATCCGGCCATTCCTCGTGGGTGGGGAGTCCAGACCACCTTCGCAAGTCATCATGGAGTCGCAAGTGGAAGCGGAGTGGCGCGGCGAAGAAGGAGCGGTGGCAGGGGTGGTGGCAGGTGTGGTGGTGGCAGGGGTGTTGGCAACAGAGGAGGCTATAGGGGGGTGTGGCTGGGAGACAATATGGCCGACGATGAGGTGCTCATCAGCGAAGTCAAGTGCAACGCTGACGTGGTAGAGCATATTGCAGGTGGCAATGACGTATTCACACAGCGAGAACCAACTGAACGCTGTGGACAAGGAACAGTTGAACATTTCGACTGCTGTGATGCCTCTCAACTGAGCAAAATCACCTGATGTTTGCCTAAAATCCTATACTCTGTTCACTTTAACTGCATATAATACTGCCATCTTTCCATGTTACATAATGGGCTGTAATGTGAGATTAAAACCCAATGGGGTGCTAGTCATGAAGAAGATCTATGAGAATGAAGCTGAGCTGAAGTACTGCCATAATTCTGTCACTGAACTATTGGATATAATCTGCATAAGGAAGAAAATCTCCATCTATATAAAATTAGTAAACTAATGGTGTACCAAGAACTAAGGAGTTAATTGAGATAATCCTAAGATTTTTAGAATTTCTCTCCATTCAACAAATTTGCCTGGTGTTGGACTAGATTAAATGCCTAAGTATCAGTATAAGGCAATGTTTCTTGTGATCATTTTTCACTCTCTGACTGCTACAAATTCTCGAACGAACAAAGCCTTCTAATGTGGGCCTACATAAAATACGCCCTTTTGCTTAGCACTGTGAAGGATTAAGGGAAGACCTATGTAACTGAGGATATTATATAAGCACTCCTAATTTCGTCAGGGACACATTAAAAAAACACCACACGTTCTTTCAGCAAATGACTCCATACATTGAAGGACTCTCTCTCTCTCAAACTATCTATTTACCCATCTATCTACCTATGTACCTATCTATCTGCCCATCAAGCCATTTATTTACACATCTACCCCATAGGTATCTACCTATCTATCCATCCATCCATCCATATATCCATCCATCCATCCATCCATACCAATCCATCTTTCATCCACCCTTCCATCAATCCATCCATCTATCTTTCCAATCATCCATATATCTATCCATCCATCCAACCAACCATCTACCCATCTATCTACACATATCTATCTATCTATCCATCCACCTTACCCATGGGCTGACAATACACCCTATGCCGCCAAAAAAAGAAAAGCAGGCCCCCCGTCGACGCCAACTTGATCCCGAACAGCCACTTCTTCTGTGCGTACGAGCGAAGGAGCCGTGGGGTGAGGGTGTGACGAACTGCCCGCACCACCCGGATGACGCACAGCATGTACACCAGGGACACCAGCATGAACAGCGTGAACAGCTTCTCGTGAACAGCTGAACAGGAGAAACAGATGGGTGATATTACTGTTACTGTTACTATAACGACTATTACTATCACTACTACTACTACTACTGCTGCTACTGCTACCACTACTACTACTACTCCTACTACAACTACTACTACTACTACTACTTCTACCACTACTACTACTACTACTACTACTACTATTGTGACTGCTGCTTCTGCTATTACTAAGACGACTGCTACGACTACTACTCCTGCTGCTGCTACGACTGCTACTACTACTGCTGCTGCTGCTACTACTACTACTGCTATTACTACTAATACTACTAGAACAACAACAAGAACAACAACAACTAATAATAATAATAATACTCCATCAAAATGAACTACAGATGCTTGAGAGAATTGACGAGAATATAATGCTAGTCACGAAGCAGTGCAATGGAAAGGTTATACAGTATATTCTTAATCTTTTCGTATTCTTGCAGAGCTACGGGATATACGCTGATCAAGGACCTCTCTCTTTCTCTCTCTCTTTCTCTCCCTCAACATGAAAACCACTGCATAAAGGAAAAAAATAATATGACCAAGGAAGAAAGGGACGCAATGGGGAGTGGAAGAAGAGACAGAATGGGAAAAAAGTGAAGGGAGGGTAAAAGAAAGAATGAATGAAAGAAAGGGGAGAAGAAGGAAAAGAAGAGAGAGAAGGAGGGGGAGGAGAAAAAAAGAAAGAAAAAAGAAAGAAGAAGAAAAAGAAAAGACGAGGAAGAATAAGAAAAACAAGAAGATGAAAAGAAGGAAGAAGAAAGAAATGACGCCTGGAAATGTTGACCGCAAACAACCAGGAAGCGTTGAAGGATTTGTCACGTCAACAGGAAGACGAGAAGGAAGAAGGAAGAGGAGGAGAAGGAGAGGGAAGGGAAGAGTGGAGAGGGAGGACAAGAGGAGGGGGATTTATCATGTGAACGCAAGGAGGAGGAGGAGGAGGAGGAGGAGGAGGAGGAGGAGGAGG
>JAGKTI010002537.1:0-14118 GCA_018397915.1 Birgus latro
CCCACTAGACCACCAGGAGTCATTTGGTTAAATGATTTTCAACGAACATAGTGACTGGCTTCTTGTGCAGCAGGCAACCATTCGACTTGACGCTCAGTGTAGGGTCACATCAGGGCGGCATTACATCGAGTGGGTGGAGAATAAATAAACCTGTTGCGTAATCAGCTTAAGTACATTTTCGGTTATCATTTTTATCCATCATTATCAGTGTTGTTATTATCCTTGCCTGGAATTAGGGAAAAAAATAATCTTTTGAGGGTTGACCACAGGAACTTTGGACAGGATCTCCATTACCATAGTATTTTCGTAGCCAGAGCTGAATTAAGGACCTGGAATGCGTGTCTTAGTTTGGAGGAAGGTCTGGGTAGTTTCCTTGTCAACCATCCATATGTGTGTTTGTCACTGTCCCTTACCCACACGCGCATGCTGGATTAAATCCCTACCCTTGTCCCTTCCGAAATTCACTTCTTCACCACCTAATTTTTCCTCTCCCCCCCACCCCCAACTCCTTTCCCTTTCCTCCCTTAATCCTTTCACAGTGGTTGATATATTTCCTTCTTTCATCAAGGCTAGCACAAGATTTTGTTCACCTGAGAGACATCCTATCAGTTAAAGATTTCAACAACAATCTTGGGTTATCATTTCTCTGCCATTGCTACACCTATAATTCATTCATTTTAACTAAATGGAGATTTTCATTCTCTTGCAGCTTATTTTCTGTAGCTCACTGACGGCATAAGTCCATACTCCAACCCTAAATCCTTTCCACAGCGCTTCCTCGTGACTAGCACCATATTCTAGTGTTAATCTCTTGTTAAAGCTCAAGTCTCAAGATGGAGATACGGCAGTTGTACACCTAGTTAAAGTGAACAGAGAATAGGAACCTATTTACACTAACACTAGACAGTTTTGTTCAACCAAAGTAAATCTTATTTAAATAACTAGGTTCCTATTTTTTGGTTGGCATATGAGGCTTCCTGGTACCTCTTCTTTGGCGATTTATTTTTTACATTATCATGTGATGTGACCCTAAAACTTGCACCGCCCTCCCTCAGCCCTGGAACTCATGACAGTTCGACAAGAGGATAGTGAGCTGTAGGAGCAGAATAAATCACTAAGGAATATGTGTTACTATATCATCAAACCATAAAACTTGCGCCACCTTCCCTCAGGTCTGGAATCGACGCCAGCTCGGAACCGCAGTCTGGTGGGCATGCTGATGGGGACGCCCTACTCCAGCTTCATCATCGTCTTCGCCACTGTCGGCCACTTCATCAGGGACTGGCAGACACTTTTCCTCATCTCCGCCTCTCCAGTCTTCGTGCTCATACCTTTTACCTTGTGAGTTTTGTGTGTGTGTGTGTGTGTGGAGGGAGGTTATGAACTGGAGAGAGAGGAACATAACCCTTCCTGTCGTAGTGCTTACGTAGAAGATTGATATCCTTCGGGACCCATGTTCGATTTCGCTCTCTGGCAGTGATTAATATAAGTCTCGCTTCAGCCATTACGAGTAGGAGTTGGGGTAAAGTGATGAGGCTTTAGAGGAAATAGAGAGAAGGTGTGGGCCTGTAACAAATCAACTGTTGTGCAGCAGCTTATTCTTATTAGCGCCTCTGTAATCCCCTTACTCATTCCCTTTACCTTGTGAGTCGAGGTGGATGTGTTAGGAGTGAGGTACTTGTGGGATAGGGGAGAGGAAAGCGTGTAGGGAGCAAGTTATTGGGGTGTATATTGTGTGTATTGGGATGTATACAGTGTACGAAGTGAGTTAAGATCGGTGAAGGTGATAGGAATGGGCTGCTAGAGGAAGAGAGAAGGTGTAGGAAGTGAATTATTGGGGTGAAGGGAGTGAGTTATCAAAGGCAGAAGGAAATGTGTGGGGTGTGAATTACTGGGGCGCAGGGAGTATGTTACCAGCAGGAGAAAAGAGGTGTAGGGACTAGGGAGTAAGGTTATTAGAGCGAGTGGGAAGGTATAGGGAGCAAATTATCCGAGGGAAGGGACAAGCTGTCGAAAGGTAATTGGAGGTGGAGTGAAATATTGGAGAGGGGAGGTGCTCTACTATTTTTGCACGTTCTTACACTTTTAAATACATTTTTTATAGCTTCGTGGATGAATCTCCGCGCTGGTTACTGCAACAGGGGCGGGCCAAGAAGGGGCTCAAGATCATGGAGAAAGCAGTGGCGAAGAACAAGGCTAAGCTGCAAGAATCTTTGTCGTCTATAATTGATAAGATCCTGCAGGTGAGGGATGGGTATGGGTGAGAGAGGGTGTGGATCAGGGAGGGTGGGGATGGGGGTGGCTGGGGTGAGGGTGTGTGAGGTGAGGGAGGGTGTGGATGTAGGAGGGTGTGGGTGGTGAAGGACGTGGGTGATGGGGGTGTGGGTGATGGAAGGTATGGGTGATGGATGGTGTGGGTGACGGAGAGTGTGGGTGACGGAGGGTGTGGATGATGGAAGGTGTGGGTGATGGAGGGTGTGGGTGATGGAAGGTGTGGGTGATGGAGGGTATGAGTGACGGAGGGTGTGGATGATGGAAGATATGGGTGATGGAGGGTATGGGTGATGGAGTATGTGGGCGATGGAGGGTTTTGACGAGGGTAGGTGTGGGTGAGGGAGAGTGTGCATGAGGGAGGATGTGGATGAGGGAGGGTTGAGTGATGTAGGGTATGGATGAGGAAGAGTGTTAGTGAGGGAGTAATGGTGGAGTGGCTTTGATTAGTATGTGAATATCTTGTTACAGAATTATGTTCTAGAGGGATATGAGAAGGTTTTCTAGCATTTTTACCTTTATGTCTTCACTTCTGCACATAGTATGTTTATTTTCTTTTGTATACTCCTCGAACGATTGATAGTAATATTACCAACAACACAACAGCAAAACAACAACAACACAACAACAACAACAACACAACAACAACACAACACAACACAACATAAACAAGACAACACAACAATAGCAACACAACGACAACACTACACAACACGACAACACAACTTAACAAAAGCAACACAACAACAACAACAAAAACGACAACAACAATAATAATAATAATAATAGCAACAATAATGATAATAAGGCGAACACCGTAAAATTGTCCCAGGACACCTTTGGTAATGAAAAACTTCCCACAGCCTTTGCCTACTTGAAGCCGAGCTGTAAAGGGACCTTGAGGTCAATGTCACTGATCTTGTGCATGTCACCTTAGGTCATCACAGTCTATAAGTTCACCAGGTTTGGTGGCTCTTGCTTTAATCCTTCATGGGAAATTAGGTGACATCCGGATTATCCAGGAAAGTCCCAGTTTTTGACCCTAGATGATCTCAGAGAATGATGAGTCGCTCTGGACTACAGTATATTACAGGGTGACACAAAATGAATGCAACCCATAAAAGTGTGTGTCATTTATACATCTGATAAGGTCTTTGCTTTATTTTTGCATTCATGTTAATCTGAGTTGATAACAAAATAGTCCTGAAAGTTTGGGTTTTGCAGCTCAGATGGTCTGTTTTTTATGACCTTTCCAAAATTTGTTCCAAATAACCACCTCCATGTCGCAGGCACTCCTAAATGTGAAATTGTCAATTACGCAGACACACTCTTCTCTTGGGATATTTCTGATGTTGGCCGTGATTTCTGTATTCAGATAACCCCACAGATAGAAATCTGGGGGTTTCAGGTTTGGCGAGTGTGAGGCCCACTCAGAGTCACACCTCCTACTGATCAGTCGATCCCCGAATTGTTGCCGCAATCAACGTTTGGTCTGAAGTGTGTCGGGTGGCCCCATCCTGCTGGAACCATTGATCCCTATGAGTGATAGCCCTATGTCTTCTTAGAGCTATTGGTTGCATTAATTTTGGGTCTCTGTAAGCTCTGCATTGTGGCCATGTCCCAGGTATATGCCTCAAAAATTTCAATCCTCTAACGTAAGTGGTTCTTGAGCTTTGGGGTCACCTTTTTTTCGGATCCTATCTGGGTTCCAGTAGTCGGATCAGGAGGATGGTCAGATGAAGCGACCAACCAGTACTATAATATGGCAAAGAATGAAGGTTGTAGCTTAAATGGTATGCGAATGGCGGTGATTCTGATCTTCCCTAGAACAGTAATAATATCATTGACAAAAACAAGAAAACTTCCCGCAGGGATGAGGAAATTTTTAGTAATAATAATAAGAGGAAGATGATGAAGAATAAGAATAGAAATAATAATAATAATAAGAGTAATAATAATAATGATAATAATAATAATAATAATAGCAAGTGATGCCAGGCACAACAAATCTCGCCTGACAGCAGTTATTTTATTGCTGTTAAATACTGACTCGTTTCTGCCATTTGGCGTCAGTGCACAATTAAAGTCGAAGGTAATGACGCAAATGTTTTCCAGTTACGCCCTCTGAAAATCCGTGATCTTGCGTTTCACCGTTCAAGGTCATTCAGGGTAAAAGGTCATGATGCCAAATGAAAGCCATTATGAGACTTCCTATATCTTGGCAATAGTAAATATCTCTATCTTCAATGAGTTTCGAATTATAGCCCCATGAATATCAGTGACCTTGAGTTTGACCTTTCAAGGTCACTTACGGTCACAGGTCAAGGTACCAATTAAAAACCCATATAGGATTTCCTATATGTTGATAACAGTAAATATCTCTCTGTCTTCAATTAGTGTCGAGTTATAGCCCCATGAATATCCGTGACCTTGAGTTTGACCTTTCAGGGTCATTCAGGGTCATTCAAGGTCAAAAGTCTTGATGCAAAATGAAAGCCCATATTACGAGTTCTTGTATGTTCATAATAGTATATATCTCTATCTTCAACAGTTTTCAAGTTATAGCTCTCTGAAAATCAGTGACCTTGATTTTGACCTTTCTAGGTCACTCGATTACCTCCAAAATTTACTCATTTTCTTTGGAGACCAGTGCTCACATATCCTGAAAGTTTCATGTAATTTCATTCAACCATTTTTCCATAATGTTGCTAACAAAAAGAGAAAAAGCAAACATACAAACAAACAAACAATTAAACAATCAAAGAAACTCGACCAAAAACAATACCTCGTCGGACTCCGTCCGGGCGAAGTAACAATAACATTAACAATAATATCCATCGTACTACACCAGACGAACGGATCCAATGTTAGTAACAGTGAGAGAGAGGAAATGGTGTCGTGCTTGGACCATATCCGCGACGGAGGGAAGCAGATGTTGCAGTACCTAAAGAACCCCGGGATGAGGGTTATCTTGATCTGCACCCCCATCATCTGGTTTCTACACAGTCTGCTTTATCTCGGCGTCGCCATCAATGCTAACAACTTCACCAGGTGGGTTTTAGGTGCCCCCTCATTAACCTCTTCACTGTATAATGACGTATAAGTCTATATTTTGATCTTTTAAACCATCTGTACCTTCGAATTCTCTTCGCAGCTGGAGAATTAACACTATTTTCTATGTGCAATTTTTTTTTCACTCACCCTCACTCACTTAAAGATGCAATCACTTTCTCTTTGCTGCTTTGCTCTCACCCACACCACCTATCCACCTTTTTACAACAACACGTCTCTTCTAATATGCAGTTGCTCCCACTCAACCCCACCCACTTATACCACTACCCTCTTCCTATGTGCAGTTCATCTGACTTTCCCTCACCCGTCCATACATCCACATCCAACACCCATGTATGTAATTACCCATGTATGTAGTTATGGCCACTTTCCCTCACTCACCAACAGAATGAACAACTATCTGTATGCAGTTTTATCCCACCCACTCATGCACCCCACCATAATACCCACCGCTTCCTGCATATAACTTCCATTTTTCACCCTCACCCACCCATCCACCACCCTCTCCTCATATGCAGTTCATCCCACTCCCTCTTATCCACACATACACCCACTAGCATCACCCAACTCTTCCAGTGCGTAAAGTATTCCACCTACACCTTCAGCCACCTAATCACTCACAGTTCTAACTTCATTCTGCAGCCTGTCATGCATCCACCTACAGCACCAGTCCCTTCCCGCAGCACTGTTTATTCTACTTCCTCTCACTCTCTATCCATCCATTTACCACACTAACATCATCTTATTGTCTGTATAATTATGCCCACTTTTCCTCTTCCACATATCCATTCACCTACACCAGCACCCCTACTTCTGTTAAATTTCTGCACACCTTGATCCACCTACAGCACCCATATATGCAAATTATCTCATTCTGTCTTCTGTCTCCCCACTCACCTACAGCCAACACATTTTTGTTTATTCTGCAGCCTTCACTCTTTCTGCCATCTACTCCCTCCCACCTACACAATCAACCTCTTCCTGTATGCAGCTCATCCCACCTATGCACCCACCTACAACACTCATCACATTCCCTTTCATCCACCTACAACACCCACCCAAACCAGCTCCCCCCTCCCCTTCATATCCCGTTTCTCCTACTCACCCTTACCCATCCACAGCACCCGTGTATGCAGTAGTAGTAGTTGCTGTTCCCTAGGCAGTCTGGCCGAACAGCCCCGAGTCCCTAAGGAAGGCCATGGCAGAGACCGGGCTTTCCCACAGAGCTCTCAAGGAGTGTATGTTGTGTTGCTGGCGTAGGTGATTGTGTGCAATGCAATCTTTCATGATGTGCTTAATAGTATGGGGTGCTGTGTTACATCCTGGACAGGCGTCAGCAACGAAGTCATCCAGCCTCTTCTGATAACTCAAGAGGGCTGGATGATGCCCACATCTCAGCCTGCCCAGGTGGACCCTGTCCTCACGGGGGAGATAGGATTCAGAAGGATGGATATCAGGAGGCCGTGCATGCAGCTGTGTGTTGTCTTTGAGTGACTGAATGGAACGGCGAGTGATTTGAGTATGAATATGCTTCTGGAAGCTGGTCTGAGGTGGGCAGAGGGGAAGAGATGATAGTATTTGTGTATGATATCGTGTGCTGGGTGTTGTTTTGATGTTCCTTGGTGTGTGTGTGGATGTGCTAGCATGTAGTGTAGTGGATGTTGTGGGTTTGTGGAGGCTGCAGCGAGAGTTTGGGTGCCTCTCATGTCTAGATAATCCCTGACTTTGAGGACTTTGGTTTCTTGGTGTAGGTGGTCTGTAGGTGTAGTAGCTGTGCAGCCTGTGATTATTTTTAAGGCCTTGTTTTGTATGGTCTGAAGAGTGTTCTAGTGTGTTTTAGTGAGGTTAGGAGCCCAAGCAGGGCTTGCATAATTCATTACTGAACGTATATATTGTTTGTATACTGTGGTGGTGGTTTCTTTGTTGTGTCCAAATGTTGTATGGGCATGTGACTTCAAGGCATTGAGTCTAGGTGTTAATTTATTTTTTATGTTTGTGATGTGTTGTAGTGGTAGGTGGTGGCGACCATCATCCACTCACTTGGTGTAGTGCTGCCTACTTCTTCCTTAGCCTTTATCATTCTCTTTCTGAGCCTGCCCTCCTCTCTTCCTATTTCTCCCAGCTTTCCTGTCACTTCTTATTGCTTTTCTTTCCTTTACAGGTGGCTTTACATTGAGTGACAAGCCAAATGGTTTCCTGTAAACCAAGAAACCATTTACAACGCTGGGTGGTAACCATATAACCAAACCATACGTGCTCCCTACGTGTCAACAAGTGGGTTGGTGGAGGGTTAGTGCCCCTCCCTGTAAAACAAATAACTCGGAGTCAAATGGCCACCCCTTACGGGATTATGGCGTCTGGCAATAGATAGATAGATAGATAGTGATGTTGCTTAAATGACATTGATGTAGTGTATGTTACATCAAGGATTTTGGGTGTGTGTGTGTGTGTGTGTGTGGTAGGGGAGTGCTGTCCATGGTGAGGTGTGGAATGTGACTGTGTTCTGCTGTCCAGTTTGTGAGAAGGGTCACTGTAGATTTGGCTGGGGCTATTTTGAGTCTGTTTGTGGTCAACCATTCATGCAGTGTGTTGAGGTAAAGTTGGAGGACTTGTGCGGCTGCGCTTGCGTTTTGGTGCGTGCGTGCAAGTGTCATGTCGTCTGCATAGGAAGCTATGTGTATTTGTTGTGTGTGGGGTGTGGGTATGTCACGCATGTATAGGTTGAAGAGTGTAGGAGACAAGACAGATCCTTGGGGGACACCATTTGTGAAGTTTCTGATGTTCGAGGACTGACCAGCAAAAGTTACCTGTGCATAGCTCCCTGCTAAGTAGTTTGCTAGCCATCTTTTTGTGTTATTGTGCATGTTTGTGTTGAATATTTTGTTTGTGAGGTTGTGGCGGGGGATGGAATCAAAAGCTTTACCAATGTCTAGTGTGACAAGGAGCGCTCCATGTGGTGGCCCAGCTGAATTCATACCATCAAAAACTCTCTGTGTGAGGTCTGCAAGAAGAGTGCCTGTGGAGTGCAGTGGCCCAAAACCATGTTGTGATGGGGCCAGGGGGGTGTGAGGTGCAACTAGTTGCAGTACCAGTCTTTCAGTGACTTTGGAGAGGGTGCAGAGGAGTGTGATGGGGCGGTGTGAGGAAGGTAATGTGGGGTCTTTGTTGGGTTTGGGGATAGTGATGATAATGCCATGCTTCCAGATGTTCAGATGTTGGGTATTATGTTGTGTGAGTAGCTGTAGTTTGATATGTTGGTGAGTGCTTGTATGCCTTGTGGTCCAATGTGTTTAAGGTGTATGTTGCTTATGTTGTCTGGTCCACAGGCAGATGAGTGCTCGAGGCTGCCGATGATGTGCTTTGTCTGGTTGTAAATGAAAGGTGCGAAGTCTGGGTCTGTGGGGAATTGTCTCTTACGTCGGATGATACGTCGGTCATCACGATGAGTGTTTAGATGGCTGACGTGTGAAAAGTGATTGATGAGAGTGTTTGCTTGTTGTTTGTTTGAAGGAATGGTGTCTGTTGTTGTGATGGCAGCGTGTGATTGTGTAGTGCTGCTGTTGGAGAGTGTGATGCTGTTTAGCGTTTTGTAGAGTCTGCTGGTGTTTGTTTTGTGATCAAGTTTTTGGAGATAATTATTCCAATTAAGTGCTTGCTGTTCTGATATTTTATTGTTTATTTGAGTGTTGAGTTCTTGTATTTGTTGTACTGTGTCGTGTGTATGGTTTAAATCATTGCTTCTTTCCCTCCCTCCACCACCCACCCACAGCACCAACCCCTTCCTGTACGTGGGCCTGACGGGGGTGATGGACGGTGCTTCGATCCTGCTTATCACGCCCCTCACGACCTGCCTGGGGAGGAAGGTGCTTGTGGGAGGCGGACTGCTACTGTCAGGGGCGCTCCTTTTGGTGGATCTCCTGGTGCCAATTGGTGGGTACTTTGTTGTGAATTAAATGCTTTCAGTGTGGATAATTTGGTGTGGATTAATGGGCTCAGTGTGGATACTTTGGTGTGAATTTTAAGAGTTCACTGTGAGTTCTCTGATATGGATTAAATGGGTTCAGTGTGAGTAAATTTGGTGTGGATTAGATGGGTTCAGTGTGGGTAAATTGGTGTGGATAGGTTCAGTGTGGGTAACCTTGTGCGGATTGGCTCAGTGTGGGTAAACTGGTATGGACTGGTTCAGTGTCGGTAAATTGGTGTGGATTATGTAAGTTCAGTGTGTGTAAATTGCTGTGGTTATATGGGTTCACTGAGGATGAATTAACTGGGTTTAATTTGGCACTTTGGTGTAAATTAATGGATTTAATTTGGATGGGCTACTTTGGTGTGATTATATGGGCTAAGTGTGGGTCAGATGGTGTAGATTAATTGGATTCAGTGTGCATAATTTAGTGGGGATTAAATGGGTTCACTAAGTATGGATTAAATGGTTTCAGCGTAAGTTGTAGATTATATGGGTTTAGTATGGGTAAATAGGTTTAGGTTATGTAAGTTCACCGTGGGTAAATAGATGTGCATTAAATGGATTCAGTGTGGGTAATTTAGTGTGGATTATATGACCTCACTGTAGGTAGATTCAATGAGTTTAATCTGAATACTTTGGTGTGAATTAACGGGCTTAGTATGGGCATTTTGGTGTGGGCTAAATGTTCATTGTAGGAGTGGGACGCTTCCTGGCTGGGTACTCCTGTTGTTGGGTCTTTGGTGCCGATGGGTGGGTACTTTTGTCTTGGATTAACCGCTTCAATCCGTTTACATTTTCTTCATGCCTGGTACCCCCAGATGGTTATATTTAGTTTAGGAGAGAATGTCTAAAATAAGGAGGTCTAGTAGCCTGTAGCTTACACTGACCCTTTTGCTAAAAGTGTTTCCTCAAGAAAAGCAGTATTTTCTGGAGGTAGGGAATGAGAAGGTGGACGGAGTGGTTGGTGAGTGGGGTGTGCCTGCGGAGATGGATGAGAATGGCAGTGCTATAGTGGACATTTGTGCCGGGAGGGGGTTGGTGTTAGCTAATACCCTCTTCAGGCACAAAATGATCCATAGGTATACATGGCGAGCGTTGAGAAGGGTGGATGGTGAACTGAATGAACGGAAGACAATGATTGACTTTGTGTGTGTGGATGAAAGGATGAGAAGATGTGTAATGGATGCAAGAGTATATGGGGGTTGGGGGAGTGGACTTTCCGGCCACCGCTTGGTGGTGGCCAGAATCAGAATCCAAACAAGATGGAGGAAGAGAAGAAGGGAAGGACAGGAGGAAGTAGTTCTTACAAGGAGGGTAGAAAAGTTACAAGAGGATGGAATAAAGGCTGAATATATAAGGGAAGTGGAGGAGCGATTGGGTAAATATAGATTGGAGCATGTGGGGGACGTGGAAGGTGTGTGCAAGATATTCACAAAAGAAATCTGTGCAGCATGTGAGGTGGTGTGTGGGGTGAAGAGAAGACGAAAGGGGGTTCAGGGAACAGCATGGTGGACGGAAGAGGTGAGAGAGGCTGTGGCACAAAAGAAGAAAGCATATAATGAGTGGATGAGGAACAGGGGCGTCGAAGAAGCTGAGAGACGGACGAGAGACTTATATGTAGAGAGGAGGAGAGAGGTGAAAAGATTAGTAAGAGAGAGTAAGAAGAGAGTGGATGAGGAATTTGGAAGGAATTTGAGTGCAAAGTGGAGGGAATGTAAGAAAATCTTCTGGAAAGAGGTAAAGAGAGTTAGACAGGGTGCCAACGAAGTTAGTTGGGGTGTGAAAGATAAAAATGGTAGATTACTAGTGGAGAAGGGAGAAAAAGTGAACAGATGGAGAGAACACTTTAACGAATTGTTGAACATAGAGAATGTATGTAATGCAAGTATATGTGGTTGGGGAATGGCCGGGAGAAGGAGGGTTGTGAGAAGAGAAGAAGAAATCAGTAGGATGGAAGTGGTGGAAACAATGAAAAATGTTAAAATGGGGAAAGCCCCAGGAGTTGATGGAGTGTGTGGTGAAATGCTGAAGCATGGGGGAAAGATAGTAACAGAATGGATGTGGAAGGTGTGCAGATTGGCGTGGGAGGAGGGTAGAGTCCCGGAGGATTGGAAGTCAGGTATAATTATTCCTCTGTACAAAGGAAAAGGGGAAAAAGAAGTGTGTGGTAATCATAGGGGCATTTGCCTTCTTAGTGTAATAGGAAAAGTATATGGTAGGATACTTACTGACAGAGTTAGAGAAATAACAGAGGAATTAGTTGGAGAAGAACAGGGAGGTTTTAGGAAGGGAAGAGGTTGTGTAGACCAGATATTCATTCTTCGATCTTTAGTGGAAAAGTTTCTAGAGAAGAGAAAGAAGTTGTATGCAGCCTTTATGGATTTGGAGAAAGCATATGACAGGGTGGATAGACAAGGATTGTGGAAAGAATTAGGAATATATGGAATGGATGGGAAGTTGCTGAAGGCAGTGAAGAGTATGTATGAGGGTGCTAAGGCTGCAGTGCGTGTGGATGGCAAACTGAGTGAATCTTTCTGTTTGAAGGTTGGATTGAAACAAGGATGTGTCATGTCGCCATGGTTGTTCAATCTGTACATGGATGGGGTTATAAAAGAGATACAAGGTCGGGCAGTGGATGTTGGAGCGGCCCTAGCGAGAGAGGGCAGTGTTTAGAAACTCCCTGTACTTTTGTTTGCAGATGATACTGTGTTGTTGAGTGAAGATGAAGGAGAGCTGCAAGGCTTGGTAGATGAGTTTGGGAGGGTGTGTAAGAAACGGAATCTAAAGGTGAATGTAGGGAAGAGTAAAGTGATGGTCTTTGAGAGAAGTGAAGCCAGTGAATGTACAGTGAGATTGGATGGGGAGGATATGGAGAATGTGAGTGCATTGAAGTGCTTGGGTAGTGTGATGAGTAAGGATGGAAGTCTGGAGGGTGAAATGCTTGAAAGGGTGCAGCAGGGAAGGAAGGTTGCTGGTTCGTTGAAAGCAGTGATAAGAAACAGGGAAGTGAGCATGGAAGTGAAAAAGTTGTTACATGACAGTATTGTGATACCATCTCTAACATATGGAAGTGAAGCTTGGACCCTGTTGGAAGGACAGAAGTCAAGAGTGAGAGCAGTGGAAATGAATTATTTGAGAGGAGCATGTGGAGTCACATGGAGAGAGACTAACAAATGAGGAAGTGAAGCAGCGTTTTTTTTTTTTCTTTTTAGTGTCCGACTCTGGACATGGGCTTCACAGCCTGCTATAAAGGCCCAGCAGTCTTCCTACATACCATACACCTCTACATGTCGTGGTTGTGGACGTGATAGGAAGCGTTAGGAGAAACACGTTAAGGTGGTTTGGGCATGTGGAGAGGATGGAGAGTGAAAGACCGACGAGGAGAGTGTATGTGAGTGAGGTGGAGGGGGGGAGAGGGAGGGAGAGGCCGAGGATGAGATGGAGGGATGGAGTGGAGAGGTACATGAGAGAGGGGGGTGTGAGCTGGGAGCGGGGTAGTGAAATGGCGGGGGACAGAGCGACATGGAGGCAATTTGTTTGTGGCCACCCCGTTGCGGGATTGAGGCGTCTGGCAATAGATAGATAGACAGTAAGATTAATCTCAAATGATTCGTCATCGTAGTGATGGCATTACTGTACTTCTCTCTTGCATGTTATTTACTGCCTTTTTTATAACAGCGTAGATAATACCAACCACATACTACAGAATACTAAGCGTGTAATGTGTAAAATATATCAGCTCATAAAATCTCATGAAGGTAATGAGACGGCCCATTGAGGAATATTAGAAATTTGACCCAACCAAGCCATATCTAACTTGACTAATCCTCACCACCATCAGATTACTACTGGATAAAGTGGATTCTGGTCATGACGGGCTTCTTCCTCTGTGCCGGGTCCTTCCAGGTGAGTTGACAGTAATAAGAACGCTTATTCTCAAACAGGCTAAAAATCATTTCACTTTCATAACCGAAATTTGTTTTTGAAGAGTGGACGAGGAAGGGGGCATGCATACTTTTCCCACATCTCTTATTCTCCCTGTGAAAACTTATGAGGAAAATTGATGGGTCAGTTTCTGAATCTCATTCCTGACTCCCAGTCAGATAATATTCATAAACCTTCCTTTCCTATCCTGTCATAACTTTGATTTTTTGCTTCCAGAAATGACACGAAAAGACGACTGCAAACTCTTTCTTTATTTTTATGCTTCCACCAAAATCTAAGTTACGAATGGAAACTTATTGTAAACTGTTATGACTGTGAGATCTTAGTCTGAAATCCCCATGTCTACTCTGTTAAACTAACTCCAACTTTCCCCACCATGCTAGCTCTGTTCCTGACCATATTCCACTCTGATAAAATTGATTTTACCGTACTAGGCCCTGTTGTGTCCGACTTTAAAACCTTCCCCAGCTTTAACATCTTACCACTCCTAGTTTTGCCGTACAGCATAGCACGTTACTTTATCTCACCTAAACTTATCCATTCTTACTCTGCCCAAATCTCCTCTAATTTGAATTTACCCTACAGTAATACTGTGCTTGATCCTAACCCCATCCACAAACCCTACCGCTATCAGTACTCATTTTACATTTTCCTCATCGTCTCTGCCGAACCCCGTCACAAGGAACATTACCTTATTTTACATAGCTGTAGTGTGTCTGGCCCTAACTTCCTTCATAAACGAATCCTACCACCTACAGTAGGTGGCCTACTTCACCTTACACTACTTTTTCCTCTTCTGCCATACCTTATTCTATCTTGCTAACCATCACGCAACACTGCATACCTCAAAACAGCCTTGACAG
>JAGKTI010002537.1:38282-65879 GCA_018397915.1 Birgus latro
AAAGTCCCGAAAGGAGGATGACCAGGATTCTGAAAGGTAGGTGAGAAGATCGCCAGTGGAGCGTCCCTGACGGAACCCACACTGACGATCAGAAAGAAGGCTGTGACAGGAAAGATACTTTAAGATTTTTCTGTTAAGAATTGACTCGAAAACTTTTGAGATACAAGATGTTAAAGCAATTGGACGGTAGTTAGAGGGTTGGGAATGGTCACCCTTCTCTGGGACTGGCTGAATGAGAGCAAACTTCCAGCAAGATGGAAAGGTACAAGTTGATAGACAAAGGCGAAAGAGTTTACCTAGGCAGGGTGTAAGCACAGAAGCACAGTTTTTGAGGACAACAGGAAGAACTCCATCAGGCCCATATACCTTGTTAGTATTGAGGCCAGTGATGGCAGAAAATACACCAGCTGAAGAAATTTTAATGTCAGTCAAGAGGAAGTCAGAGGGGGGAAGTGATGGAGGAACAGCACCGGAATCGTCTAAGGTGGAATTGGAGGAGAAAGTCTGAGCAAAGAGATCTGCTTTATCAGTAGAAGAAATAGCTACAGAGCCATCAGAGTAGAAAAGAGGAGGGAAGGATGATGAGGTAAAGTTGTTAGAAAGTTTTTTGGCAGGGTGCCAGAAGGAGCGAGAAGAATTCGAGTTGGGGAGTTGAGAACATTTAGCATGGATGAAATTATTTCTAGCAGAGCGAAGAACAGACTTAGCATGATTCCGGGCAGAAATATATAAAAGATGTGATTCAGGGGTGGGTTGGCTCCGGTATCTTTTATAGGCCCTCTTCTTGTTGCGGACAGCATTAGAACAAGCATGATTAAACCAAGGCTTTCTTGCATTAGTCAGAGGATATGAGAAAGGAATGTATGCTTCCATGCCCGAGAGAATAACCTCCGTAATGCGCAAGGCACACTCAGATGGCTCCCGGCCATGGAAGCAATAGAGGAGGTTAATGCGCAAGGCACACTCAGATGGCTCCCGGCCATGGAAGCAATAATCATTCCAAGGAAAATCAAAGAAGTACTGCCTGAGGGCCTCCCAATCTGCAGCTCCAAAGTGCCACAGGCGGCGTTTCTTTGGAGGGTCCACAGGCCGTACCCGAGCGATAGGACAGGTTAAGGTAATAAGGTTATGATCGAAGGAGCCCAACGAAGAGAAAAGATTAACAGTGCAAGCAGAAGGATTAGTTGTTAGAAAAAGGTCAAGTATGTTGGAACTCTCTCCAAGGCGGTCAGGGATACGGGTAGGGTGCTGTACAAGCTGTTCTAGGTCATTAAGGATAGAAAAGATGTAGGCTTGTTCAGCAGGTGGATCAGTGAAAGGAGAGGAGAGCCGAAGGTGGTGGTGAACATTGAAATCTCCTAGAATGGAAATTTCAGAGAAAGGAGAAATGGATAGAATGTGTTCCATCGTAGAAGTAAGATAGTCAAAGAATTTCTGATAGTCGGTAGAATTAGGAGATAAGTAAACAGCACAGATATATTTAGTCAGAGAATGACAGGAGAGCCGAAGCCAGAGAGTAGAGAATTCAGAAGAATCAAGTTCAGGAACACGAGAGCAGGATAGATCGTTGCGTACATATACGCAACAGCCACCTTTGGCTTTGAAATGAGAATAGAGAGAGTAGGAGGATACAGAAAAAGGTTTGCTGTCAGTTGCCTCAGACAGCTGAGTCTCAGAGAGAAAGAGAACGTGAGGTTTAGAGGAGGAGAGGTGGTGTTCAACGGAGCGAAAGGTAGAGGAGAGGCCGCGAATGTTACAGAAATGAGAAGGAGGGAGTCAGACAGTGGTTCCAGGCAGCTCTGTGAGTTGTCACCGGGAGAGGGGCTGATGGTGGGGGCATTTATGGTCCCCCCCCCCCCGGGGACTCCGGGGCATGATTTAAGTGTGTCATTTTCTTTTTTCTTTTTTTTTTTCAAATTTTGAAAAGGAAGTGTAGTGTGTAGCGTGCATGTAGTTTTGTGTTGATAGTTAGAGAGATTTGTACTGGAGAGCATGCTGGCCTACTCTCTGTGTTACTGAGACACTGAAAAAGTTCAGCAAAGGGGGATGGTCAGGAACAAGTCCTGAGGGCTGATGAAACGGGGGGGAGTACTGCCCTGCTCGACTGGTGCTACAGTCTACTCCTGGCATTTCTTTACACTTAATTAGTATTGCCTACGACCACAAAACAAGAAATATGTTGGGCCCTTTCTGGGAGTAGGATTTCTCAATATCCCTTCATCAAGTCCAGCTTGGCTGTGAACTTTGCACTGCCTACATCTACACAGTCATCCACTCTGTGAAGTGGGTAGGTGTCAGTCTCGGCAAGGGAGTTGACTTTGCGATTATCAATACAAAAACGATATGACCCACCGGGTTTGGGGACCACTATGACTGTGGTACTCCTTCAACATATTCTCATGGCACAATCTTCGTTCCTTCATACGGTCTGGGGTTAAGATGACATAATTAACTTCACCTACCCTCTTCTCTACTAAATAAGGACCTGATAAACTGACCATGATTGGGAAGCAAGACAAGAACTTGATTTCCTGGGTGAAACACTCTGTTCCTGACTTTCTTGGAGTGGTCATACCACGTCTTATCTTTTCGTGAGATGACTCCAAGCATGCCCTGGCTACTTCCAGACTATTGGCCAATCTTTCTTTAAATTTTGACAAGTACTCTAGCAAGTTAATTTGGTCATTATCCTTGATCCATTGTTCAAGTAGTTTGTGGACCTCTTACTTCATGGCCAAAAAGATACTGAAATGGGGAGTAGCCTAAGGACTCGCTCAGTGTCAGTTTGGTTGCAAAAAGTCGGAAGGACAAACACTTGTCCCATTCCTTTTCATCAACACACACCTTTTCAAGCATGCTCTTCAGAGTTTAGTGATACATTTCTGATGCACCCTGACTGTGAAGATAAGCTGAAGAAGTGATCTGGGAGATCCTAGCTCCTTAAGTGTTTGTCTGAAAAGCCTGGAATTGAAATTACTGCCTTGATCTGACTGAACTTCCTTCGGGAGACCAAAACGGGTAAAGGTCAGCATCTCTTTTACAACCAATTTAGATGAAAATTAGTGTTTCCTAAGGGAATGGCTTCGGGATATCTAGTGGCCATGTCTAACATCGTGAGGATGTACTGAGGGGGTTTAAAGCAAAGTACCAACAATGTCCACAAGGACTTTAGTGAACGGAGCCTCAAACACAGGTAAAGGAATCAATGGAGCCGTAGGGATGGGCTTATTAATTGCTCTTACCGGCTACCTGACAGGTCATGACCTGCAAAAACGGGAGACATCTCGACAGATTTCAGGCCAGTAAAAATGCTGCCAGATGCGGGAGTCTTCCTCACCCCTACGTAATCTGCTAAGACGTCATCAGCAATGGACATATTTTTTTCCCTATAGGGTTTTGGAACCGCCTGATGTACACATTCTTCCACTCGTTATCATGAGCAACACTAGGTCTCCATCTTCGCATTAATACGTTGTTTGGCCTTAAATAATGACATTCTGATAATTCAGAATTGCATTCATCTTTCCTAACTGCTGAGCCAAATAGAGGGGCAATCTCCTGATCAGATCTTTGCATATCAGCTATCCTTGCACCTACATCAATCTAGGGAGAATCATCAACCTGAGTCAGTCAACTGGGCAAAGAGGTATCGCCAAGCCCAATATCATCGTCGGCATTGCCCTTGCCATTACCGTCAACATTATAATGGCGGGCGTTCGCCGTCATAACTCTACAGTAGTTACAGCATAAGCAGGAAACAGTTTAAGACATACAACTTCCAGTTCTTTAGTCCTGTCCTCACTTAGGGAATTTTTTGAAACACAGAGAGAGCAGCACTCACTTGTCCTCCCACCTATAGTCATTTACCCAAAAGGAGTGATCCCATGTACCGGTAGCTGATCAACAACACCCACACGGACTAAAGCAGTAACTAACTCCGACTGGAGCTTCACCTCAACTAGGGGAGCAGATACAAACTCAGCTATACCCAGCAACAAGACACTTTAATTAGGGTCAGCTACATTAACTATCTCCTTCAACATTAGTGACTGAAACACCGGTGTCTCGAAAGGTAAAATATCGTTTAGCCCCAAAGCCCCCCTTTAATTTTATTTTTTCAGAATCCTACTGGTTTTAGTGTTTACTGTAGGGTTTTGTTTGTCGATTTTACCACAAATTACCCGTTTTCGAGTTTTGCTCCCCCCCTTCCCCATTTCAGCCCTCCCCAAATGGGCATTTTGCGATATAACCGGCAACGAAAATTGTACATAAATCACTGAAATAGTTTTTGTTTTTTTTAATCTATCTATATACCTAGGCTGCTTCCCCCAAGAAAAGGGAGGTAGCCGAGACAGGTCAACACACTACCAATTTACTCATCCACTCATACACATTCATTCGCATCTTAGCCCTAAAGGGGAGAAGGGACAGATCCTCACCGCACCACACCGCACGAGGGTCAACTACGCAGTGCAGTCAGTGACATCCGCAGCAGGGCCCGACAGCAAAGCTGGTTTACCTCTGCCACATCATAATGGATCCAGCCCCTTACCAGCACCTGACCTGATCAGCTGATCAGACAAAATGCAGGAGAATATCCCCTCAGGGCTGCGTCATCATTTATTCATTCACAATTTCTTTCCATTCATTTCTATCACGAACAGCCACTCTTCCTTGCTCAACAGACAACCCTCTCGCATCCAGCGCTCTCTTCACACTGTCCATCCATCCTATTCGTGGTCTTCCTCTCAGCCTTACACCTCTCACATCAGATCTAGTTATCTTTTTCACCAATCGCTCATTATCCATTCTCTCCATATGCCCAAACCATCGCAACACCCTCTGTTCAACTCGATCAGCCATCTCCCGAACAATTCCAGTTCTCCTTCGCACTTCATCATTTCTCACTCGATCCATACGCGTCACTCCACACATACTCCTCAGACACCTCATCTCCATTACATTCAAACTTTTCCTCTCTGCTACACCCATATTCCATGTTTCAGCCCCATATAATGCAGTCGGTACCACAACACCCTCATACAGCCTTCTCTTTACATCCATTCTGAGTGAACGACATCTAAACACTTTTTTCATTCCTCCCAGCACCTTTCCAACTTCATTCATTCTAAACTTCACTTCTGCATCTATTCTTCCATCCACAGCAACATGTGACCCTAAGTACTTAAAACACTCAACCTCCTCAAGCAACTCACCATTCAAAACTATATTCATCCTCCTACCATCTACCAACCTCGTACACTTCATCACTTTACTCTTGTTCTCATTTATTTTCAGTTTCCTCCTTTCACACACCCTTCCAAACTCCTCTTCCAACTGTCTCAATCTCTCCTCTTAATCAGCCACCAGTGCAGTATCATCCGCAAACAGCAGCTGCTTCAGATTCCACTCTCTACCATCATTCACCAGACTCAGTCCTCCACCTAACACTCTTGCATTCACCTCCCTTACAACACCATCTATTAACCTAACCTAACCTAACCAATCAAACCTAACCTTAAATAAGGCTGTATTAACTGAAGTAACTTTAAGTGTTTTTTTTCATTAATTTAACCTAACCTAACCAATCAAAGTTAACCTTGTGTAAGGCCATGCTGTATCAAATGAACTGACCTAAAGTCACTGTCCGTTGGCTTGCTACGTGCTGCAGCGACAAAGAAGTGGAGGAATGTAGCAGTTGTATGTTCCTTTAGGAATAAATGTATTGAGAAAAACTGACGGAAGTATTCCTTTTTCATTCCTGGACGTTTCGTCCAGGAATTTAATAGAAACATGGTCGTTTCAAAAAAAAAAAAAATCGTAAAACCCATAGTCACAAGACGGACAGCTATACTTGACGGTCGCCATTGCTAGACTAAATTCAAATTCATTTGAAGAGCCTCCCTTTCCTATTTAGGGAATTTAGGTTTGAAATGATTGGCCTACAACAAAGGAAATTGTAAGAAGGCTGCTCATTGGCCATAGTCCATGATTCATTCAAAATGACCGCCTTTAACATTGGTTATTGGCCGCCGCTCAAGGCTGGTAAAGCTCGATGGAAACCAACGTACGCATTCGCTCATAAATCACCTGCCACGACAAAAATAAAAAATAAAAAATGTATACTTTCTAAATAAAACATTCTGTGATGCTGCGTGTTCAAGGTTCAGCTTCTTGTACCTTGATCACGAGCGACTGTTCTAGGGTTCTTTTCAAGTCCGGGTCTAGTGCATACAACTAATGGAACGGCAAAAACTAGGCTGAACCAACCTTACACGTGTATTACCTTAGTTACAACTCTGACAAGATACAGATACAATATATCACGATACACTATACAGGTACAAAGCACAGGTCACACTAGAGGACTTGGGACTGGGTGACTGGGCTGTCTGGCTGCTTACAGGTGGCAGCCAGGTGTGGGGGGAGTCCCGGGACAGTCGTCCTCCTCCAGGAGACACGGGATTCTCGCCAGGGTCTGGGTCGTCTTGGCTGGACTGCTGGGCGGCGTGGAGGGTGGCCCCTTCCTGTCAGGGCCTCGTCGTGGAGTTCGGCTCTCAGGGCTCGGGCCAAATAGGGAGAGCAGGTGCTCTTGCCGGCGCCTACCCCGGGAGGCGGAGTTCCGGCCGATGGGGCTGGGGAGATCATGCCCTGGGGTCCTAGGGATGCCCCTGGGAGTCTGGGGGCTGCGGCCTTCCTTTGGTGGAGTCACCATCAGGGGTAGACTGCGATGACTCTTCCACTGGCAGTCCGGCAGTTGGGGACATTGTTGGGGCACCAGCTGCAGAGCGTAGATCCCTGGGCCTCTCCAGAGCTTCTCCAGCTGCAGCTCCTGCCGGGGTTCACCTCTGTGGGGAGAGAGAGAGAGTCCCACTCGGCCACAGGAATGGTGGTGGGCGAGCCAGGGACGTCCTCCTTGGGGAACGTCCTAGGGGTAAAGGATAGGGAGCGGACAGTGGCCTGCTCTGCCCTCCCTGTGCAGACGGTGGCCGACATGGCGGTTCCTCTAGCCCCAGGGATTGCAGGAGGTGAACAGATGGTGGCCTGTTCACCCTGCTAGACACAGACGGTGGCCTGTGTCGCAGTCCTACTCCCTGCGGAGGGGGCGGCCGGAGGATGGACGGTGGCTGATCCTCCCTGCCCGGTATGGATGGTGGCCTGTACCGCAGTGCTGCCACAGGTAACAGCTGGGGATCGGATGGTGGCCTGCTCTACCTCGTACCCGACAAGGACGGTGGCCTGTGTCGCGGCGCCGTTCCTATGTGTGTACCTGTAGGTGAGGAGTGGACGGTGGGCTGCTCTGCCTCTTGCCCAACATGGACGGTGGCCTGCTCTGCCTCTTGCTCAACATGGACGGTGGCCTGCTCTGCCTTTTGCCCTCAAGTACGGTGGCCCGTGTCGCGGTCCTGCATGGGGTAACAGCTGAGGAGTGAACGGTGGCCTGCTCTGCCTCGTACCTGATACGGACGGTGGCCTGTGTCGCGGCACTGCCTGGGACTAAAGAGGTAGTCCCACCCCGAACCTGGCGAGGGCTGTCTCGGCTGGAGAGTAGGTGGCTGGAACTGCTGTCTTGGTGGGACGTGGGTTGAGGGCGAGAGGGACGTAAGGTAGTCAAGGACGTGAGCCCCTCTTTACATGAGCCTTTACGCTTTCTATCTGCCTCCCTGTGGTCTCCTCCTAGGGTTGGTGTTGCGGCATCTGCCTTCCCGTGGTCTCCTCCTTGGGTGGGGGTTGCAACATTCCTCCCTGGTTCTCCCGTCAGGGTGGGCATTTCACCACCGTCGTGGGGGAGAAAGTCACGTCCCCATGGCTGGAGGTGGTAGGTGTCTGAGAGGCCAGTTTGGTGGGTTGGCGTGACGTGGTGGAGAGGTTGGTCCAGTGGTTGGTGGTCTGGTTTGGTTGTTGATGGGGTGTCTAGGTGACGGGTAGGGTGGAGGAATGTTGTGCGTGCTGCAGGAGGCGGAGGAGGTGAGGCGTCCCGCGTACACATTGGTGCTTTCCGTGGGCGGGAATCCACGTCATTTGTTGGATCCTCATCGTCAGTGATGATGGCGGGTCGGCGTCCCGTGGCTGTATGCTGGCTAATGGTGGTGCTGCCCTGCTTTTATATGGTTGTGAGGTGCAAAGCCTCCCCTTGGTGAGTTGAGGGGGTGGGATTTACCATTGTGCTTGGTGTATAGGGAGGGTGATAGGGGTTGTGTTTGGTGTGTGGTGGGTGGGAGTGGGTGTTTTTGATGGTGTGGGTGATGTTGGGGGTGTGGGTGAATGTGTGGTTGTATATCTGGATGGTGGGCATGAAAGGCGGCCGGATCGGGTTGTTGTGGTGGTGAGGACCAGTGTTGGTGGTGACTGGAGGCGTGGCATGGTGGCTGGGCATCCTGAGGGCGCCGGTTGCGGGGTGTGGGGTTCCGGAGGGGGTGTCAGGGTGGTGATGTGGGTGGGTGAGGGGCGTGGAGGAGGTGAGGGGCGTGGAGGAGGTGAAGGGGACGACTTCATTGGTGTGTGGACGATGATGGGAGGTGTGCGTTGGTAGGGACGTGGTGGGGTTCCAGGGCTAGATGGCTGGGTTGGCGGTGGTGGCGTGAGGGCGGGAGGTGAATCCTGAGGTGAAGTCGCTGAGGGTGAGGCGGGAGGTGAGGGGGGGTGAGAAGGGGGAAGTAGGTGAGGGAGATGATGAGGTAGGGAAGGGTGAAAAGTAAAAGTTGTATGAGTCAGATGCGGTGTGTGGGGTGGCTGCTGGTGGTGAGGTGGTGTGATGGGTTGAGACTTGTGCAGGTGGTGGTTGGCGGTGAGCGGGCGCACATGTCGGTTGCGATAAGTGTGATGGGTATCATGATACATGATGGTGACTTGGTAGGGGTTGGGAACGCTTGTGATGGTGTAGGGTTCCATGAATCATGGTGAGTCGAGCAACTACGACTAAGTCTCCTGATTTGTAGGGGCTGGCTGGGGTGATGTCGGGTTGTAGGTCTTGGTGTTTTTATAAATGGTGTAATCGTCTTTTGAGGTGGTGGAGGGGGTCTGATGTTGGAGATGTGGAGAGAGGTTGGAGGTGATATCGTAATGGTAATAGGAGGGGAGCTTCTATGAATACCCTTTCGTGTGGAGAGATGCCGTCTTGTCGAGGGCAGGTGTTCACGCCCCATTGCACGATCTTGACGTGTGCTGGCCAATCTTCGTTTTTAGTTTCTTCTGCTCTAGCCTGCACCTGGTTGAGGAGGGTGCGATGGCTTCTCTCACACACTCCATTCCCCTGGGGCCAGTAGGGAGAGGAGTGCGAGATTCTTTAGCCAAACATGGTGTTCTTCCCATATTTTGCTGGTAAATTCAGGGGCATTGTCAGAGTGCAGGGCTTGTGGGATACCGAAGTAGGGGAAGACGTGGCGGATGAGGGCATCAGCCACTGTTAGGGTGTAAGGGCGAGAATTTTGCATTGCCCATAGAATAAGTAAATCCCACCGAATTGACACCAGTGTAGGGGCGCACAATTTAGCCCTCTTGAAATTTGAGATAATCCCACTGATGTGAACACCAGTGTAACGCAGGGATTTTTTCTCCTACGTTATAAATGATTACCTTAGCTATGCCACACCGTTTAAGCCGCCAGTGCGACATTAGAATTTTGATACAATAAGGAATTTTCTGTTACTGCCAGTATATTAAGAATAAGGCCTCATTAATAATTAAAGTATTTGGTATCGCTGCCACCACCCAGCAGTTGCCGGGAAAAAAAAAGAATTAATGTTGTTTATGATTTAGTCCCATACGATGGAAGAGGGACAAGGGGCCTCTGACAATAACAAGGTAACGTGATCATTTTGTAGGAGAGCGTGGTTCTTTAGATGTACATGCCTTGCGGGCCATCCCGTTTTTACTTGTACTACCCCATAGGATTATAACCAAACACATTTTTTCTATAATTTACTTATCTATATTAATGTCCTTAATTACACAGCAGTGATATAGTTTCAAGCCAGATTTAATTACTAGTTCTTAATGAATCACTTGTCTCCATTACGACAGGATAATTGACAGAGAATGCAAGATCTATTCCACACAGTTAAAATCATCTGACTGCACCATAGAAAATTTCTTCAATAGGGGTAACTCCCATAAACACTCCACGCACGGTCGCACAAGGACTCGTAGCGAGACCCAGTTACAACGGGTTACACTGTTTACTTCATTTCTAAAGAAATCAACCTTATTTTACCTGGGTTACACCACATGCCATATCTAGGAAAAATATACTTAACCAAAATTATTACACTATAGAACTCAGTGCTCACAGCACTGCTCACGGCGGGACAATACACTTTTCCGCCTTCTCACACACCTTTAACCAACATATTACATTTGTTTTATAAGAAATTAGCTTACTAAGTGGACCAACCGACTCTGACTATACTGTGCATTGGAAATAGACTATGTGTAAATTAGTGTAAAGGGCTTTCAGGCACTGTGACTCTCAACAATGGCCGGCGCAGACTCCATGACCCAATGCCATTTGCCGGTTCTGAAACACCTGAAACGTCCACACCCAATGAAGTCTTTCTGGAGAGTCAGGGGTTTGATAATATGCTCAGATATCTTACTTTAATTATTGTTATATCAACAACTAATTGTGATGACGTATAAGGGAAGAATACTGTAAATACGCGAAACTTTACCTGAAACGTCCACACCCAATGAAGTCTTAGAATACTGTAAATACGCGGAACTTTACCTGAAACATCCACACCCAATGAAGTCTTTCTGGAGAGTGACACTCCCCGGGCACGCTAGAGCCCACGCCCGCGAACACCCTCTCCGATCGCACTGTCTGGCTCTAACTACAAACAGTTACGTTACAGTCACCAGGTTATAACCTTGCACCAGAATTTGCAATAAACACGTACGCATTACTCTACTTATAAAAATATGACTTATGATGATTTAAATTTTGTGGCAATAGCATAGGTTCAACAATTTAACATACGATGCCTGAAATCACGGTTTGATACAATTTTCTCTCTGTTTAGTTCGCTGCGCCACCAACATGATGCAATCACTGAGGTCTATACCAAATGAATTAATTTTCGCGGTCATCTATGACAATCATCAATAGTCTGGCTTTACTTAAGTTCTTAAACAACGTTATTCAGTAGAACAATACAGCTAACACTAGCCCAAGTACAAAAATTCTGAATTCTAGGTATAAATATGACTCCTCGCCAATATAAGCACCAAATTAACTCTCTATGCGGTTCTATTGAGGCCAGATGCCTGCCCGTCCTGTCCAGCTGCTTTCACTAGTAAAATCAAGCCCAAAATACGATTTACAAAGTCCACTTCACACTTTACAACATTTCAACACGGTCCAGAATATACACTTATCACTTACATAACCTAATGTAAATTACACACATTATATACTTAAACTATACTTATACTAACTTAAATTACTCTTATACTACTTATATTATATGCAAGAAAAATGGCATTACATGGGCATTATGTTCTTTGGCGGGACAGGCGATGAGGAATTTGGAATAGGTATCCACGAATGTGATGATATATTTATAGCCGGACTTAGGTGGTAGGGGCCCGAATATGTCCATTGATAGTAGCTGCCAGGGTTTGTGGGCAGTGATTTTCCCCAATGGGCCAGCGGCGCGGGTGATGTCTTTAGCCAGATTGCTAGCTCAACAGGCCTGGATGACTTGTTTGGCTAAGTTGAAGGGCCCGGGTGTCCAATAGATGTCGCTGAACACTTTCAACAATTTTTTTTTGTGCCCAGGTGAATGCCACTGTCGGAGTGGAGTTGGGTCATGGTGTCGAGGGCGGTGTTGGGGTCAAGCACTATGTGGCCGGATTGGTTGAATAGATGGTCCCCCTGCTGGTATAGTTTTGTGAATATCTGGGGTGGTATCCAGGGGCAATGATTGATTATGTGTGTGTGGATGAAATGATGAGAAGGCGTGTAATATGCAAGAGTATATATAGGTTGAGGGAGCGGACTTTCTGACCCCCATCAAGTGGTGGTCAGAATCAAAGTCCAAACAAAATGGAGAAAGAGAAGAAGGGAAGGACAGGAAGAAGTAGTTCTTACAAGGAGGGTAGAATAGTTACAAGAAGATGGGAAAAAGGCTAAATATAAAAGGGAAGTGGAGGAGCGATTTGGTAAATACAGACTGGAGCATAAGGGGGGACGTGGAAAGTGGGTGCAAGATATTCACAGAAGAAACCTGTACAACAGTGAGGTGGTGTGTGGGGTGAAGAGAAGAAGAAAGGGGGTTCAGGGAACAGCATGGTGGACTGAAGAGGTGAGAGAGGCTGTGACACAAAAGAAGAAAGCCTACAGTGAGTGGATGAGAAACAGGGGCGTCGAAGAAGTTGAGAGACGGAAGAGAGAGTTATATGTAGAGAGGAGGAGAGGTGAAAAGATTAGTAAGAGAGAGTAAGGAGAGAGTGGATAAGGAATTTGGAAGGAATTTAAGTATAAAATGGAGAAAATGTAAGAAAATGTTCTGGAAAGAAGTAAAGAGAGTTAGACAGGGTGCCAAAGAAGTTAGTTGGGGTGTGAAAGATAAAAATGGTAGATTACTAGTGGAGAAGGAAGAAAAGGCGAACAGATGGAGAGAACACTTTAATGAATTGTTGAACATAGAGAATGAAAGTAATGCAAGTATTAGTGACTGGGGAATGGCTGGGAGAAGGAGGGATGTGGGAAGAGAGGAAGAAATCAGTAGGATGGAAGTTGTGGAAACAATGAAGAAAATCAAAATGGGGAAAGCCCCAGGAACTGATGGAGTGTGTGGTGAAATGTTGAAGCATGGGAGAGAGACAGTAATAGAATGGATGTGGAAGGTGTGCAGATTGGCCTGGGAGGAAGGTAGAGTCCCGGAGGATTGGAAGTCAGGTATAATTATTCCCCTTTACTAAGGAAAAGGGGAAAAAGAAGTGTGTGGTAATCACAGGGGCATTTACCTTCTTAGTGTAATAGGAAAAGTATATGGTAGGATACTTATTGACAGAGTTAGGGACATAACAGAGGAATTTGACTGGAGCAGAACAGGAAGGTTTTAGGAAGGAAAGAGGTTGTGTAGATCAGGTATTCATTCTTAGATCTTTTGTGGAAAAGTTTCTAGAGAAGGGAAAGAAGTTGTATGCAGCCTTCATGGATTTGGAGAAAGCATATGACAGGGTAGGTAGACAAGGATTGTGGAAAGTATTAAGAATATATGGAGTAGATGGGAAGTTGTTGAAGGCCATGAAGAGTATATATGAGGCTACTCAGGCTGCAGTACGTGTGGATGGTGAACTGAGTGAATTTTTCGATTTGAAGGTTGGGTTGAAACGAGGATGTGTCATGTCTTCACGGTTCTTCAATCTGTATATGGATAGGGTTATAAAAGAGATACAAGGTAGGGCAGTGGATATTGGAGCGGCCTTAGTGAGAGAGGGCAGTGTTTGGAAACTCCCTGTGCTGTTGTTTGCAGATGATACAGTGTTGTTGAGTGAAGACGAAGGGGAGTTGCAAGGCTTCGTAGATGAGTTTGGGAGAGTGTGTAAGAAACGGAATCTAAAGGTGAATGTAGGGAAGAGTAAAGTGATGGTCTTCGAGGGAGGTGAAGTCAGTGAATGTACAGTGAGACTGGATGGAAAGGATATGGAGAATGTGAGTTCATTTAAGTACTTGGGTAGTGTGATGAGTAAGGATGGAAGTTTGGAGGGTGAAGTGCTTCAAAGGGTGCAGCAGGGAAGAGAGGTTGCTGGTTCCTTGAAAGCAGTGATAAGAAACAGGAAAGTATGCATGGAAGTGAATAAGCTGCTACATGACAGTATTATGATACCATCTCTAACATATGGAAGTGAAGTTTGGACCCTGTTGGAGGGACAGAAGTCACGAGTGAGAGCAGTGGAAATGAGTTATTTGAAAGGAGCATGTGGAGTCACATGGAGAGACAGACTGACAAATAAGGAAGTGAAGGAGCGTTGTGGTCTGGATGTGGATGTGATAGGAAGCATTAGGGGAAAATATTAAGGGGGTTTGGCCATGTGGAGGGGATGGAGAGTGAGAGGCTGACCAGGAGAGTGTATGTGAGTGAGGTGGAGGGGGGGAGAGAGAGGGGAAGGCCAAGGATGAGATGGAGGGATGGAGTGGAGAAGTATATGAGAGAGGGGGATATGAGCTGGGAGCAGGGCAGTGAAAAGGTGGGGGCTAGAGTGACATAGAGGCGATTGGTTTGTGGCCACCCCTTACGGGATTAAGGCGTCTGGCAATAGATAGTTAGATAGATAGTATCCAGGAGGGACGATCTTTGCTGCGCCACTGGTGGAGCCGGTTGGTTTTGGTGTGGATGGAGTTGATTGGTAGTTGGGACAGGGCGTCAGCGTTGGCGTGTAATTTTCCGGAGCAATATGAGGTTTCGTAGTTGAATTCTTCCAGGGTTTCTCTCCGTCAGATGAGTTGGGCGTTGTGGGTGTTCAACTGGCGCAGCCATTGGAGAGATTGGTGGTCAGTGACGATAGTGACCTGTGTACCAGAGAGGAAGGCCCAGAAGTGTTCTAATGCCCATATAATACCCAGGCACTCTCGTTTAATGGCGGCATAGTTCTTCTCGGCCTGGTTGAGAGTGCCGCTGGCACAGGCAATGATGTGTTCTCGCCCCTCTTGCACTTGTGCGAGGATGGCGCCGACTGCTACTAGGGACACGTCAGTGTATAGCTGGAAATGTATGGTGTAGTCAGGGAAAGCATCAATCGGGGCAGTGATGAGTTTGTTTTTCAGCGTGTTAAAGGCGGTGATCCGATCCTCAGTCCAGGTGAAAGGCTCGCCCTTCCTTATCATGTCGTGAAGGGGTTTGGTGATGTCAGCAAAACCCTTCACAAAGCGCCGGTAGTATGAGGTGAGCCCCAGGAAGGCGCGTATTCCATGGACATCTCATGGTAGAGGGAGATCTGTGATGGCTCGCAGTTTGTTGGGGTCAGGTGCAATGCCTTCCTTTGAGATATGCCCTAGGAAGGCCATGGAGTGTGCCACCAGGACTCACTTAGAGGGACTGAGTTTGAGTCTTACCTGGCGGACACGAAGGAAAATTTGTCTGAGGCGATGGAGGTGGTCGGCCCAAGTTCGGGTGAAGATGATTACATAGTCCAGATAGGCCAGGCAGATTTCCCAGGTGAGGCCACTGAGGATGGACTCCATCAGGCAGGAGAAAGTAGCTGGGGCATTGCAGAGTCCGAACAGGAGGACGTTGAACTCATAGTGCTTCCCATTGCTGGTTGAGAAGGTGCTCTTGCCTCTGTCCTCGGGCTGTACGGGGACTTGCCAGTAGCTAGATTGTAGATCTAAGGTGAAAAACCATGAGGCTACGTAGAGGGAGTCGAGGGAGTCGTCGATTCTGGGTAGTGTGCTGTCTGTCTTTTTAACCAGGATGGCTGAGGAGGACCATGGGCTGGTGGAGGGTAATATAATGCTGGCATTGAGCATTCCTGGACCTGCCGGTCTTCCTCAGCCCTCAGTTTGGGATTCTTTCGTCTCAATGGCTGGCGAATAGGTGGTCCTGTGGTGTGGATTTCATGTGCCAGGTAAGTGGTGTGGCCAATGTCTGCTTGTCCTGATGCGAATAGGTCTTGGAAGTCCAGGAGTAGGTGTTAGAGGCTGTTGGCTTGGTGTGGTGATAGGTGATCGGGTAGGGAGGATAGGGTGGTGGAGGAGGGCGGGGTTTTGCAGAAGGCTCTGCCTCTTCCATTTCTCCGATGACCAACCCTTTGGGGAGGGTGAGAAGGGTGGTGGAGAGATTTGCAATTCGTACTGCTCCTAGGTGGGGGGGAAGGAAGGTGGGGGACAGTAGGCAGGAGGAGAGGGCCCTGGATGGCAGGTCCGGGGAGAACAGGACGGTGGTTCCAGTAGGCCTGTTCAGATGGAGCCAGGCCTCGTGCTGAGGGGGGGATGGTGAGGGTGGAGGCGATGGTTGTGGGGAAGGTGGGGTGGGTCAGTGGTGGGGGGTGGTGTGGGGGGCACAAGGGGGGGGTGTTGGGTGGAGAGGGGGGGTGCACATGCAGAGTGGCTAAGGGGGGTCTGGAGGCTTCTGGAAGTAGAGATGTCTCTTGTGACAGTCTATGCTGGTATGTAATTTTTGTAGGAGGTCCAGTCCCAGGTAGCCATTGTATGCACGGCGGGTGGAGTTGAACACAATGAATTTATGCTGGGTTGAGACTTGCTGACGAGTGTCTGCACGCAGGGACCAGGTTTCCCGACGTATTGACAGGGGCCATCTCCTGCATCCACGAGATGGGCTGAAGTGGGGAGAAGCGGGCCAAAGGCCGATTTGTGGCGGGAGTAGAAATGAGTATAGAGGCATGATCTGGCTGCTCCCATGTCTACCAGTAGCCTCACTTTTACCCCATCCAGCCTCTTCTTGTTGTTGACTGGGGTCGATACTTTTGTGAGGTGGCCCCCGCCACCGTGGGGAGGTGCAGGGGTGGGCCTAAAAATCCAGCGGGACGTTGTACTCTTCTTCTGGTTCTTCGTCCAAGTCCCTGGGGTCAGTGCTGTCGGTGGGGGAAGCGTCGTTTTCAGTGCCCTCAGGGTCTAATGAGAAGACTTTTCGGCGCCCCTCCTGGTTGTTCTGTGCCGGGCAGCTTTGAGTTGTTTACGGATGTCGTGTAGGGAACATCTGTGGCTGCACTCAGAGAATTCCCATAGGTTGATGGAGATCATGTTGTTTTCTCTGGGAGTGGAATGCCTTTTGGTGAGGTGTGCTCTGGGTATGATGGGAGTTGTTGGAGGGCTTGGATTAGCTGAGGGTATCCGTGGCTTGTGGTGTGGTGTGGGTCTCCTGGTATGGAATTTACTGATGGCACTGATGTGTTGCAGGGTGTGATAGGCAGCTAGAAGACGTCTCACTAGCTGGATGTCCTCATCAAGGTCTCCCAAATGGTCATAAATGGTGAAGTGTTCCTTTTTTATGCCTGGGAGGATCCTTAATAGGGTGTTGAATACATGTTGGTCCCGGGTAGCTGCATTGGCGTCCGGGTATGCGGCGGTGACGAGTTGCCTGGCTTGGATGAGTGTGTCCTTCAGGTCGTCATTGAAGGTGAGGGAGCCTAGCTGTGACAGAGCTACAACTGTTTCAAGGGATGGCATGATTGCTCGTGTCACGATCTGGGTGAAGTTCACCCATGTCAGCTCTGGGACGATCTTGGGTGCGATGCTCACCACAGCTTTGTGACTGCTGTTTTCTGCCTGTTGTCTTCAAATTCTATGTCTAGGAGTGATTTGAACATAGATAGGTATGTGGTGATATCGTACTGTTCTGGGTCGAACTTAGGTAATTGGACGTGAGGTTTGGCCGCCATTTTGCTGTACTTTCCCTTTGTTCCTTGTTGCCGCCGACCGGATCAAGAACCACGGCTAGCCACCAGTGTTATGCTGCGTGTTCAAGGTTCAACTTCTTGTACCTTGATCACGAGCGACTGTTCAAGGGTTTTTTCAAGACTGGGTCTAGTGCATATAATTAAAGGAACAGGGCATAAAAACTAGGCTGAACCAACCTACACGTGTATTACCTTAGATACAACACTGACAAGATACAAATACAATATATCACGGTACACTATATAGGTACAAAGCACAGGTCACACTAGAGGACTTGGGACTGGGTGACTGGGCTGTCTGGGCTGCTTACAGGTGGCGGCCAGGTGTGGGGGGAGACCCAGGACAGTCGTCCTCCTGCAGGAGACACGGGACTCTCGCCAGGGTCTGGGTCGTCTTGGCTGGACTGCTGGGCGGCGTGGAGGGTGGCCCCTTCCTGTCAGGGCCTCGTTGTGGAGTTCGGCTCTCAGGGCTCGGCCAAATAGGGAGAGCAGGTGCTCTTGCTGGCGCCTACTCCGGGAGGCAGAGTTCCAGCCGATGGGGGTGGGGAGGTCATGCCCTGGGGTCCTGGGGACCCCCCTGGGTGTCTGAGGGCTGCGGCCTTCTTTTGGCGAAGTTGCTGTCAGGGGTAGACTGCGGCGGCTCTTCTGTCGGGAGTCTGCCAGTTGGGGACGTCATCGGGGCACCTGCTGCAGGGCGAAGATCCCTGGGCTGGCCACAGGGCCTCTCCAGATCTCCTCCAGCTGCAGCTCCTCCAGAGGTTCACCTCTGTGGGGAGAGAGAGAGAGTCCCGCTTGGCCACAGGAATGGTGGTGGGCCGAGCCAGGGACGTCCTCCTTGGGGAACATCCTAGGGGTAAAGGATAGGGACCAGACAGTGGCCTGCTTTGCCCTTCCCGTGCGGATGGTAGCTGACACGGCTGTTTCTCTAGCCCCAGAGACTGCAGAAGGTGAACAGATGGTGGCCTCTTCACCCTGCCTGACATGGACGGTGGCCTGTGTCGCGGTCCTATTCCCTGCGGAGGGGGCGGCCGATCCTCCCTGCCAGGTACGGTTGGTGGCCTGTACCACAGTGCCGCTACAGGTAACAGCTGAGGAGTGGATGGTGGCCTGCTCTGACTCGTACCTGACATGGACGGTGGCCCGTGTCGCAGCGCTGTTCCTGTGTGCACCTGTAGGTGAGTAGTGGATGGTGGCCTGCTCTGCCTCTTGCCCGACATGGACGGAGGCCTGTGTTGCGGTCCTACAGGAGAGTACAGCTGAGGAGCAGACGGTGGCCTGCTCTGCCTCGTGCCCGACACGGACGGTGGCCTGGCCTGTGTCGCAGTGCTGCCCCTAGAGATGACTGTAGGTGAGGAGCAGACTGTGGCCTGCTGTCTCTTGGCCGACATGGACAGTGGCCTGTGTCATGGTCCTGCAGGGGGTAACAGCTGAGGAGTGGACGGTGGCCTGCTTTGCCTCGTACCTGACACGGATGGTGGCCTGTGTCGTGGCACTGCCTGGGACTAAGGAGGTAGTCCAACCCCGAACCTGGCGAGGGCCGTCTCAGCTGGAGAGTAGGTAGCTGGAACTGCTGTCTTGGTGGGTTGTGGGTTGAGGGCGAGAGGGATGTAAGGTAGTAAGGGACGTGAGCCCCTCTACATGAGCCTTTACGCTTTCTACCTGCCTCCCTATGGTCTCCTCCTAGGGTGGGGGTTGCGACCTCCCTCCCTGGTCCTCCCGTCAGGGTGGGCATTTCACATTCCATGTTTGTTTAAAAAGGCATGAAAAAGTAGCTTAAACAAGGGCTGGAAATCTCTCCTTCTTGTACTGATGCACAGTTGTGGGGACACATTTACCCAATAGGCTCAGTACAGGACTCATAGTCAACCTCAGTGGTTCCATACCACAAGAAAAATTTACATGTTACCAAGCCCCTTTACCCATATTACTTTTGTTGCCCAACACCAGTCTATCTGGTCAAGCAAACCAGTTAACTGTTGGTAAGGAACTGTCCCTGTACGGTCATCTAAAAGGTTCCCTGCACCATTCATACTGCATCTGCATCTTTGTGTGGCATGTGCTGTACACTGCTCCAGTGTAAATGTTATTTTGGCCTATTCCACAAGTGGGGCAATAGGTCATCTGTGATTCCAACTAACCTGAATGTGGAATGAGTGATGTTTTACTCTATGCCTGGCTACATGATCTCAGTGTTTTATTTACAAGGACCTCTGATGGGTGAATGTCATGAAGGGGAGCTTGTAATAAGCTATAGTGTTCTAATCGAGGTTTTGTATGGCCCTGCATGTGAAATGAGCACTGTGTGTAGGTGTTTGTGGTAGGTGGGGGCACTCACCATCCCCTCAATTGATGTAGTACTGCTCCTGGGTGGCTGCTCTTTCCTCTTTCTTCCTTCTTTCCTCCCTTCCTCTTATGTCCTTCTTTTCTTCTTTCTTTCCTCTTCCTCCTATCTATGTGCAACTCTACACTGAGTGACAAGCCAAATGATTTCCTGTACACCAGAAAACCATTTACTACGCTGGGTGGTAACCATATAACCAAATTATGGTGCTTGCTAGTTTAGTGGGTAAACAGGGCGCTTCAGTCAGATTGAGCCGGTGCAGGTTTATATCCAAGTGATGACTGGGGTTTATTGCTCACATAATGCCACTCAGGGATGAGTGAGGCTGGTCACTCACTCATGTTAAATGTCAGGACCAACTTACCTAGCCCCGGGCTCCTACGCTCCTCATGGGGCAACACAGGATGGATGATGTATGTATGTAATAATATAATAATAATTTGGTTTTACGCCTGGTATCCCCGAAGGGCTAAGGCGTTGCCCCTGGGTAGAGGACGTTTGGATTGGAGCGTGTAGCATTTTATGACCGAATGCCCTTCCTGATATCTACCAATGACCCTTGGGTGGATTCGATCCTCCGACCCTTCGGTCAGAGCGGAGCGCTCTAACCCACTGAGCCGCGGCTGCTGATGATGTATGTATGTATGTATTGTTCAAATGTCTGGAAGTGAGATGTTTATGAGGCTTTGATGACGTTTGCGTTGTGAATGGTAGCTAGTTGTGCTGATTGTCATAAAATGACAGGGGTGTTGTATGTTAGCACAGACTACTGCATAGAACTGTGTGCCTCTCATATAGAAAAATTCTCAAACAGAGAGGACTTTGGTTTTAAAGTGTAAGTGGTTTTAGTGTAGCCAGTGATGATGCAGTGTTGTCCTGTTTTGTATCATGGGGTATTACTGTACAGTATATAAGCCCATGTTGCCATAGGCAGTGTTGGGGATTCTCTCTTTGGCTCAGCTGTAAGTTACAATACACACATGGTGAGTGCGGGGCTCCGAGTTCTAATTCCAGACAGTACAGTGATTAACTTTCGTACAAGCTTTACAAAAGGTCTACAAGATGTTGTAGTTGGAATTAGATAGGGTAGGAGTTCACGCCAGAAAGGCATAGGATATCACCAAGTTCATGTATTGTTGTTAGAGTAGGGAAAGTTTGTTTCTGTTGCTCAAGTCTGTCCCTGTAAGTGTCTATTTCCCATGTTCAAGGTTAACATGATAATTCAGCAAACTGAACACAGGTGAATCATCACTATCAATCATCATATTAAATCAGTTTCTTAACACTTGTATAAATTCCCAGACTAGAGAAGAAAATGGTGGAAGTCAACGCTGTCCTGTTGAATGGGTCACATTGCAAATCCTAAATATCCCGCAGGTTATAAATTTGAAGGACATTATTTATTGCTAAGTACACTTTATTTATCAAGCACTCAGTTTAAGTCTGCAGAACAGACAGCCATTTCTGTACAGTAAATGTGTAATTCAATGAAAGATAAATAGTGGTCAGAAATGTGAGCTTTGCAGTTTTATGGCATGCAATCACATCTTGGAGGGGCTAAGACATTACTCCAATAAGATGGATTTGGTTGGTGCCTGCTGCTGTTCTTAATCAGAGCCCTTTCCTGTCAACAAATGGCCTTTAAAGAGACTTATTCCTAACTGACAGCATCCTCACTCACTCAACTGCAGCACCTACTTTAAGTATCCATGTAGGGCACTGAATTTATCCCCCTCTTGTAATTTGAGATAATCCCACCGATGTGAACACCAGTGTAACGCAGGATTGTTCTTCCTACGTTATAAATGATTACCTTAGCTATGCCACACCGCTAAAGCTGCCAGTGCGACAGTAGCTGAATTTGATTTTTATCATGTGATTACAGTTACTGCCAGAATATCAAGAATAAGGCCTCATTAATAATCAAAATTATTTGGTATCGCTGCCACCACCCAGCAGTTGCCGAGAAAAAAAAAAAGAATTAATGTTATTTATGGTTTAGTCCCATTCGATGGAAGAGGGACAAGGCCTATGTCAATAACATGGTAACGTGATCATTTTGTAGGAGAGCGTGGTTCTTTAGATGAACATGCTTTGTGGGCCATCCCGTTTTTACTTGTACTACCCCATAGGATTATAACCAAACACACTTGTCTATTATTTACTTATCTATATTAATGTCCTTAATTACACAGCAATGATATAGTTTCAAACCAGATTTAATTACTAGATCTTAATGAATCACTTGTCTCCATTATGACAGGATAACTGACAGAGAATGCAAGATCTATTCCACACAGTTAAAAAGCTCCTCCCGACTGCACCATAGAAAACCTTTACAACAGGGGTAACTCCCATAAACACTCCACGCACGGTCGCACCAGGACTCGTAGCGAGACCCAGTTACAACGGGTTACACTGTTTACTTCAATTCTAAAGAAAACAACCTTATTTTACCTGGTTTACACCACATGACATATCTAGGAAAAATATACTTAACCAAAATTATTAACCTATAGAACTCAGTGCTCACAGCACTGCTCACGGCGGGACAATACACTTTTCCGCCTTCTCACACACCTTTAACCAACATATTACATTTGTTTTATAAGAAATTAGCTTGCTAAGTGGACCAACCGACTTTGACTATACTGTGCATTGGAAATAGACTATGTGTAAATTAGTGTAAAGGGCTTTCGGGCACTGGACTTGTGACTCTCAAACAATGGCCTGCGCAGATTCCATGACCCGACGCCATTTGCCGGCTCTGAAACACGAGCGTCCACTCTCAATGAAGTCTTTCTGGAGAGTCAGGGGTTTTAATATGCTCAGCTATCTTACTTTAATTATGGTTATATCAACAACTAATTATGATGACGTAGAAGAGAAAAATACAGTAAGTTCTCGGAGCTTTACCTGAAACACGAGCGTCCACTCTCAATGAAGTCTTTCTGGAGAGTGACGCTCCCCGGGCACGCTAGAGCCCGCGCCCGCGAACACCCGCTCCGATCGCACTGTCTGGCTCTAACTACAAACAGTTACGTTACAGTCACCAGGTTATGACATCACACCAGAATTTGCATTAAACACGTACGCATTACTCTATTTATAAAAATATGACTTATGATGATTTAAATTTTGTGGCAATAGCATAGGTTTAACAATTTAACATACGATGCCTGAAATCACGGTTTGATACAATTTTCCTCTCTGTTTAGTTCGCTGCACCCCCACATGATGCAACCATGATGCAACCACTGATGTCTATACTAAATGAATTAATTTTCGCGGTCATCTATGACAATCATCAATAGTCTGGCTTTACTTAAGTTCTTAAACAACGTTATTCAGTAGAACAATACGGCTACACTAGCCTAAGTACAAAAATTCCGAATTCTAGGTATAAATATGACTACTCGCCAATATAAGCACCAAATTAACTCTCTATGCGGTTCAACTGAGGCCAGATGCCTGCCCGTCCTGTCCAGTTGCTTTCACTAGTAAAATCAAGCCCAAAATACGATTTACAAAGTCCACTTCACACTTTACATTTCAACACGGTCCAGAATATACACTTATCACTTACATAACCTAATGTAAATCACATATATTATATACTTAACCTATACTTATACTAACTTAAATTACTCTTATACTACTTATCTTATATGGAAACAAAAAAAATGGCATTACATCCATGTTATTAACAAAAGCATTTTCACTCTAACCTGACAAAGATCTCTGACACATTTGATCTGGTTTATGGTCAAGTCTGGTTGGACTGGAAAGTCATATTTTACCAGAAACAAAGGAAATAAATTCTTACCTCCTGTCTAAGGCTCATCAAAATTCAGGCAACCATGACTCGGTTTTCATATTGTGGGTGTGCCCCAGTTCCATCACGTGAATACAACATGACTATGATTCACATAATTGAACAACACAAGAATGATTGTGTTAATAAATTTTACTTTCATTTGCCGTCAGTATTAATGCAGTGGTCTCATTAATCTACCAGCAAACAGTATCAGATTCGAGTAGTTATCTCGAATGAAGAAATAAAACGGGCGGTTAGCCACAAATTCAGGAGTACTTAAAGCAGCACACAGCATCATAACCATACCTGACGAAGAAACAAGAATGCATTAATAAGGAAGTAATAAAAACATGCAAACACTGCTTGCTGTACATCAGACATTCAATATCACCTTGAAAAAGAAGCTTCATAGGTTTGCATATTATAAGCAATTGAAAATTAAATTAACCCTCCACCGACCACAGGTTTCCTCTGCCGAATACAATTCTTGGAAAATACCCAAAGTTTCCGTGCTAGTGAACTGTTTGGTTGTTGTTGTTGTTGTTGCTCAACCCCAGTTCCTCTGATTGAGTAGATACATCAACTACAGGTAAGCAACTGCCCCTGAGCGGTTGTCCCATAGGTTCCCTACACCACTGATGCTGTCTGCAACTTAGTATGGCATGTGTTTTTGCAGTGCTCTGTTGTGTGTTGTGTAATGTGGGCCTATTATACAAGCTGTGCATGTGCTATCTGTGATTCCACCCAACCTAGATCTTAGCTGGCAGCTGAGCAGGACTGGGTGATGTTCTGTTCTCATAGGCGTAGGAAGCTGGGCCCCCCCAGTCTTCAGTCAAGAACTATTTTCGGGCAGAACTCGCCAAAAATTCGGGCAGTTATTTTCCTGTATATTAGCCTATCTTTACTGGGTTGTTGTCATGTTGTTTGGTGCGTTTTATTGCGTTATGTGAGCCCATAAATCATTATGAAGTATAATACAAACTTTTAAATCATATATCCGAGACTTTTTTGCAGTCTCATGTGAATTCAATCACCAATCGGCACATTTTAGATCTAATTCGGCGACTTCTGGCTACTTTGGCTTTATTTTTTGAGATATTGAGTTGTTTAAGTGATTCTGGTTCCCACTGAGATGGTAGTCCTACATGTGCTTTGAGCAAGCAACATATGCTCTGGGCAGAATACTATGACATGGTAAGACCCTCATGGTGCCGATATACCTTACGGATCTACTAGACCTGCCAGTTCTTCTGACACAGTATGATGTAAACAGCCAATTTCTTTAAGCTCTTGTAGCGTATTTTATATATTTCTGCGTAAGTGGAGCACCACTACGTGTTGACTGACTGTTTACAGCTTGTAGTGTATGTCCTGATTCAAGCATTTGTGCAAAATCTGGTGAATTTCTAATTATATGAAATTGAAATTGACATAATTCCTGTCTATATATGATACTATTTTCTGTTTGGGTTTGGTTTTGCTTACTTTAGTAACTGTACTTTAATGGGATTCCTTAGTAATCTTAGGGTTTGTTAATTATATAGTGGTGAGGGGAGGGGTGTATCAAATTAGGTGATATACTGTACTGGAGAGCACTGCAGAGCTTTACAAACAAGAGAAAGGACTAAACTTTGGTTCAAAGACCACATATGTAATATCAAGTCCTCCTGGGAAAGGTCGTTGCCTATAGGCCCAAATCCAAATTATACTGAACTTTCATTCAGCTTCTGGTGTCTCCTGTCTAGTCAGTTGATGCGTTGCATGATGCAAGCTTCAACTCTGTCTCTTAATTGTAAAAATATAAGTGCTAGTTAAGCAGAAGACCTATTTTCAGAGTACTGAGTGCGATTATTTAGTTCCTGTACTCTTCGTTGCACACCTTTAGCACAGCATGGTGCTCCTTATAATGTGCAATTGATTTTTGCACTATGTATTTGATAATTTAGGCGCCTGGTAGCGTGACTGGTAGAGTGCTTGGGTCGCAGCACACCATGGCCTTCCAGTCATAGTTCAGTCCCAGAGGTGTCCCGGGGTTTATCATTCGTGTAGACACTACTAGGGGTGTAATTCAGTCTCCTACCCTTAAATGCTCTGAACTAACTGTAGCCTACTTAGCCCTGAGCCCCCGTGTTCCGATGTTTGCAAAATGGTATTTTAATGATACTTTCGTAATTTCTTTGTCAGTTTCCAGTTTGTCCAGTTTGGTGTAATTAAGAATGATTTACATTCATAATTTGTATAGAGTGGAGCTATTTAGCTTAGTTTAAAGGCTTGTTTCTTTTCTAGGCAACCTTCTCAATTTATTTGTTTACAGTATACCGGTAATCATAGTGGTAATTATTATTTAATTTTTAATGGAAATAATAAGTTGTGCTTTCACAGGCAAAGCTCTGAGTTTAGTTATTATTTATATTCATATTTATAATGGAGAAAATTATTGTGTTCTAATCGATACAATGAAGAATGCTTTTATAGGCTATTATTTTTCATATTTTCGCAATGAATAATAATTATTACTTGCATCTGCATAAGCAACTGCACTTGATCTGTGATGTTAATGTTCTTGCTTTCTTCAGATACATACGTGTTACTGATTAAACTCACCTAAGTTGGTTGTGTTCTGCATTCCTGTCAGAAAATGTGACTTTCAAGGACCTCTTTTTTTATTTTGCCTATTACCATTTTTTAGGAAGGAAGCTGTAGCACCAGCTGATCAGGGTAGTACTCCTGAGGGTGATGGTAAGTTGGTGTCAGGGAGAGCTGGAACTCCCATTTCACCAGCCCTCAGCATAGTTCCTATCCATCCCCCTTTGCCATTTTTTTTTTCAGTGTTTCATTAACAAGGAGAGTATGAGACCAGCATGCTCTCCAATACATTCTTCTCTAACTATGTACACAACACTACACACACTTTACATACCACACCCTCTTTCTAGGCGTAGGGATGTGGCGACCTCACCGCCCACCACATATGTGGTGCAGTAAGCCCCGTATCCCCAACGATACCTCCCTGGGGATGGCAGGGAACTCTGCCTGGGCAGAGTTTGGGGTAAAATCCTCTTTGGGCCAGGGTGCTAGAAATCCCTCTCCTGTAAAACTTCGTGCTACATTGACAAAGACAACGCAACTTTATGCGGGCAAATACTTAATATTTGAAAACAATACATTTGTATACGATTGTATTGACGCCAGTGGCTATTCATGATTAGATAAAATTAGGTTTTTCATCAGGAACATATCCAGTCACACGAGTGAAATATAGTTATTAGCACGAAACTGAGTACGAGTACCATGGAAGGTGAAAAACAGAACCAAAGTATCTTACGTCCCGATATGGATTCGAGCAAAAGGAGCAATTTCGGCCAAGATTCCTCTTGCTCTCCCAAAAGAACTGAACCTGCTATGCTTATGTCTGCTCTAAGCTTAGCTAGGTTAACTTGATCATGTCTATTTAAGGACACTCCCGATGGGTGGGTTTCATGACAGGGGCTTGTCATACAACGTTCTGATTGAGGTGTTGTATTTCTCAGCACATGAATCGAGCACTGTATATGGGTATTTCTTCATTGCTATAGTTGCGGTGCACGACTCTGAGGTTGTCATTATCCTACCCTAGGAACCTTCCATTCAAAAATGCGTCCGATTTCATATTATACACGAATCATATTATTAAGCACGAATATATTATACACGAATATCATTATACACGAACATATACACGAATCACATGTGTCTCATATTATACACGAAATCAGATGCACTTTGAATGGTAGGTGCCAAGGCACGATAATAACAACCTCAGAGTCGCGTGCTGCGACTATAGTGTTGGTGAAATGCCCAACCAGCGGAGTGACCCTGACACGACCACCCCAAGAGGAGGACAAGGGGAGATGACACCCACCCAATGAGGAGACCACGGGGAGGTTGACAGGTGCTCCGTGCTACACCGCCCCACATCACCAGTGACCTAACGCCCCTCTTACCCCCAGCCAGACCCCCGGGAAGTGCATCGACCCGACCCGGTGCATTACCCTCCAACAAGAGAAACGCTCACCACAGTGGCTGGAGTTACCCT